>PNEQ01095899.1:0-23260 GCA_003012365.1 Medauroidea extradentata
TGCTAAGCGATGTAGGCAAACACTACATGAAATGTTCAAAATGATCACCCCATGAATCTGCACATACAGGAACACGTCTCATAATGAATCTGCGAACGCGTCCAAAATGCCTGGTTGACCACGAATAGTTTCACATGTTTCAAAATTTGAAAACAATAAAGTGCACAACTTTGTTAGGTATTTGTTTGCGGATCGGAAATTGTGCCATACATGGAAAAGAAAAATTAATGCCTGAAGTTTTCACATTACAATTAATACTCTTTACTAGTAAATTATACTTGTTGGTGTCTACAGAATCAGAAATTTTTAACAAAAAACACATTAATATTCCTTTCTCGAATAAGGGTCATGTACAAAAAAAAACAAGATGGCTTTCTGGTAAACTTGTACTGTAAAATTCATTTTGTGGAATAAAACACAACATTTGGATATTTGCGTTTTAAAGGTTTCAGTGAAGTTTCTACCTATCACTTTTCGTGTGGTGGGTTTCCATCCAATCCCACTTTTTTTTTTGCATATCGTCATTTAAAAATGCTCTTAAAGTCCTGTGTTTCGCACCTAAGATACACAGCATACAGCATAGGTAATAGTGCGTTCAAGTGTTTATTTTGTTGTGTTCCTTGAATTGTTGGTGGTGCACATTCAACGTTACCTACATGTTTCTAACTCACGATACCATTGTTTCGGGAACTCTATCGCTGTAGCATCATTTGTGATTTGAAAGAAAACTATGAGTCCTAGACTATTGCAACAAGAGGACATTTTTTGTTAGACAGGTAACACTACTCAATAAACCATCTTCAGATGTTCGAAAATCCGGACGGTTAAAAAAAAAGTTATACGCAATTAGAGGGTAGCCACCCCTGCTATTTTCATAAGGGCGGAAGGTTTCAGCCAGTATTTTCTGTTGGTTTGCAGATTTCAGTAGCAGTAAGCAATGCTGAAAATGTTGTATTTTTATGACAATTAGTTTCCGATGTTTTGTGAAAATACAGTTTTAAATTTCGATGTTCAGAGGCCCATTACTCCCTTCATATTGCGTTTAGGTGAAAAGTGCAAAATACGTTTTCGTCATAGTTTTTCGTGAGGAACACGTATGCGGAGTTTGTTCCCCTATTTAAGAAACATCCTGTATATACAATACGTGTGTGAATTAAAAGTACAGCACAATAACAACAATAAATAATAAGCTTGTAATGAACGTAGCGTGATAACGTAACTTATGCTGTTTTATTACTGCCTATGGCTGATACTGCAGAACATTTTGGCTGTTAAAATTGTTCCCTTTGAACTGCAAATTCTGTGTTTTTCGTTATAAATTACTCTTCACTACCAAATACGTAATTTTATATTAATGTAGATGTTTCCCGGGATAATTTAAAGTATATTCTAACGAAAACAAATTACAACCATCTTAGAAGTTACCCCGTATGAATGACATTTGTCTTACTAGAAGTTAAAAAATGGATCCTCCGGGCCGGATTTGAACCAGCGACCTATGGATTTCTGACGTTCCAACTACAGTCCACCGCTCTACCAACTGAGCTACCAGAGGCTGTCGAGGACTAAGTTGCATGAAACAACATTTAGATCTTTTGAGGTCAGCTTTCTCTCTGCCTTCACGCACGCACACATCAACTGAATGAAACGAGTTTTTCATGTCGCCTGAACATAATAGTGGAATCACAATAGCGCGACACACGCGACGCGAAAAGCGCGGCTTGAATAAGAAAACTTGTCAGCCAATCAGCGTCGAAACTTCTGTGGCATCAGTGCGACAAAAATAACGGACGGGAATCGAATTCCAAGCAGACAGTACTCCTATTTTATTCGCGTCGCGGACGCATAAGAAGCAAAAATAAAATAAGAACAACGGATTTTAATTTTGTGCCCAAATGTTTGTGCAACTGGTGAGTTGGTAGTAAGTTATTTATTTTACAATAAATATTAAGCAAATCGTAACCGTTTAAAGTGAACGTGTAACAGCGACTTTTTTTTTTACGTTTGGGTTGCTAGTATGTAATTAAAATAAATTATAAATAAGCCTAATAAAAATACATCTATGACTGTCGTACAATAGGTTAGTATGCAGTGACCCGAAAATAATTACGTATAAAAATTTTCTAGTATCTGACGCGCGAAAGACGGAGTGATGTTAGCATTAACGTCGCGCTATTTTAAATCCAGCGTGAAACAAATTTAGGGTCGTCTCATCAATCTCTTCAGGTTTAAGCAGCATGGTTGCTTTTTTTTTTAAGTAGAATAAGATGAAATATATTACTGCTGTAGTTTTTGCTTATAACTGTATGATATATTGGTATACAATGTGCATATATTTAAGATACTTGTACCTCTATACGAAGTTTTTTTTTCAAACTCCGATCGGCTATAATAAAAAAACGGGAATGAATTAGGAAATTATATTAATGTCAAAAGAAACATACATCTTTACACTATTTTTCCACATAATCACCGTGCATATTGAGGCATTTGTCGTACCGATGCACCAGCTTGCCGATATCCTCTGCAAGGAATGATGCCTCCTGCCTGTTCAGCCACGTTTTAACAGTGTCCTGCAGTTCATCATGGGTAGAGGCACGAGTATATCGCGTATTAATCTGGCAATAGCCTAGACTTCTCAGACCTATACACACATTGGCCAAAGTCAAGTATCCATTGGCTTCTAACCGTAACACGTGTTATCACCACGACTTGTTTCCTTATTTATCACTGGCTTGCAGTCGTCAAGAATGTGTTAAAACAGGTGTCGCCTAATCACAGAAGGAGTAATGAAGTATACATTATTGGCGTTCAACCTGACCTAGAATCAATACGCGAAACAATCGTGCCTCTAATCATGGGTATTGAAGCGTCGTCCTACAAGCCACTTTTTCAACGTGGGGAAAAGGTGGAAGTCACTTGGTGCCAAATCCGGACTGTAATTTAAAAAAAAAAAAAAAAATAGGTTAAATAGTGAGACCAAACTTCAACAAATCTACGTGATGGTTTTATAACTGATACTATTTATAATTTTAAAAATAATATTTGCAAAAACAGCTTAAATATAGACCCGTAGACTTCACTAAATTCCTAACCGATTTTTGGAACGTTTGGTAATCGTTCGTGTATAATAGTGTATGGGGGTTTGCTGCAAAGTTTCAACCCAACATGTTGATAATAATGAAATTCTAATGAAGATATACGCAATTACGTCGATGAGAATTCAATGGAAAAAATTGTAGAAGCAATACAAGTATTGTGCGATTGTGCGTAGTTTGCTGCATTTTTAGTTTACACATATTTTAAAAAACTATAATTCTTTTCATTTCTTACCTTCTTACAACAATTACGTCTGTAGTTACTAAATATATTATTGTGACTTATAATATTAACTCTGAAATATTCCAACTAATCAATATAATTTTGTACTCAGCCAGTTTAAGGAAACAAGTAGACCTACATGAAAATTTGTGAAAGCCAAGTACAACGGGTTCTGTCAGATAATATTGTCACACACCTTGTAAGACTAGTGTAGATAATAACATTAAGATTTAGTACTAGTATTATTGATGTAACAATATTGCACTACCAATTATTGGTAATGAAGACAATCACTCAATGTTAATACATACCAAATACTCTAGATTCTAAATATATTCGGTTATTTGAATTCTTTATATTTGCTTTGCTGCGATACTTGTAAACCCTTTTCGCTTCACTATATATATATATATATATATATATATATATATATATATATATATATATATATATATATACTAGCTGCTCCGACAATCGTTTTATCACATAAATAAATTAAAAATATTTACTATACAATAATACAATAGCACTTAGGAGTATATAAAAAAGATAAAACCTATTCGCAGACCTACCGAATGTATACACTAAATATCATTGAATTTTATATATATATATATATATATATATATATATATATATATATATGTGTGTGTATATATATATATATATAATATTTTTAAAATGTTAATGATATTAGATTATTAAAACTATGTATAAACTATATATGCAGAGCGTTATGCATAAAGGAATCATCCCACAGTTCACTGAAACTTTTGCTTGTGTTTAGTGAGATATTCAAGGTCACATTCTAGTGTGAGTTTTTAAACTTCGTCTACAGAATGCCTTTCCTGGGCTCTTATTTATTATTATTATTATTATTATTATTATTATTATTATTATTATATTTAGATTTTGTGATTAAGTACCCGTATTTTTTTCTGGGACATGTTTTGGACCTATCCTTTCTACTGGTATAATCATCACAAAATAATTACTTTCCGGTTGGTTCCTTTTTGCATAACTACGTCCACATACAAGTGCTTTAATGTTCATGAAAGTGATTGTACGTATTAAGATTAATATTATAACTAACAACGCCGAAATAAAAAAAAAATTGTACACTCCATTAACAGAGCAATGTTCTCTCGGACATCCAAAAAATAAATAAATAAAAATTCATGAATTTTTTTTTATATTTACTTGTGTTGCGACAAGAATCGTGCAATGGTTATCGCAGATTATCTACACAACTGTCTGCATTAAGAGAGAAGGTTAGACAATTTTATGGTGTTTTCAATTTTTTCAGACAAATCGTTTATTCAAATTGTATTAGAGATGTTTAAATGTTTGTTGCAATAGGAGTTTACAGTTAAAATGTATTGGCTTGTGGACATAAGCCATTGCTCATGTTTTTGCTGGTCAAACCTGTGTTGGATGACAAATAACGAAAAACGAACAAGGAACATATAAAAACGCATTTTAAATATTGTTTTCTTGTTCGTTTTTCGTTATTTGTCATCCAACACAGATTTGATCAGCAAAAACATGAGCATTGGCGTATGTCCACAAACCAATAAATTTTAATTCAAATTGTATTAGCAAAATTTTCTCTTCCACAAATCATAGGGCATATTCTTGGTAAACCGCTTGACAATGAATAAAATTGGAACCATTCATTAATTTGACATACATAGTCATTGCACGAGAATTCTTGAAAGTTAACCTATGATTCTGCGTGACAAATTAATGAAAGATTCCGTTATTATCTATGTCAATCAGTTTGCCAACAATATATCCTACGCTTTGTGGATGAGAAAATTTTCATAATACAATTTGAATAAATGATATGGTTTAAAACATGAAAAAAAAAAAAAAAAACAATACAACTGTCTAACATTCTTCCTTAAGGCTAACCTATCAGGACGTATGGAAGCTTCTAGTAAACCTTGTACAGGGCATTGTACTGTGGCATGCGGACTATATCGCACACCCAATACAGTACCAACACAACTAAAAAATCAACATTCTTGAGTTATGTATGTAGTGAACTGAGGATAGTTTTATCTACAAAATGCAATACTAACATAACAAAAAAAGCATTCTAATATTTAACTGAAAAGTTTTGTTTTTAGCATCTTTGCCAAGTAACAGTAATGATTAGTGCCAAGAATAACATTTCTATTATTAATGCAGCTTGAGGATAAACAACAGAAGTTTTTTTTCTGTGCATTAGCAACATATTTTGTGTTATGTTTACGTTAATTACGTTGTAACCATCCGAATATCAGAAAATATGTATGTTCCATAACTGCAGTTATCTCAAAATGACATATTTCGACTTATGTTGGTATTGCAGTGGCGGTGTGATACATACTAGAACCAATGGCGGCTCGTGGGTTGTTGCCAGGTAGGGCTGCAGTTGCCAAGAGCTGTACAGGGTTGTGCGCTGGTTGACTCTACAGCCACTGACACGCTGATGTGCAGGTGCCCCTTACTACTGAGTGGTCACAACACATCTAGTAGCCGGCAAATATTTCATGGTCATTACAGTGTTGCCAGAACTGTTATTTAGAATTGCACACTCGCTGAAGCAAAATTACACATACCTTCACCACCACAAATATGCATTATTAGTCGTCCAATAAAAATGCCTTCCTGAGACGAGAATGATTTTTAAATCTCTTTACGCTATAAGGTTTACATAAAAATTGCACAATCGAAATAGCAATCCTGAACCAAATCATATAAATTGTGGAATGTTAAAAATGTCACTTTGAATATATACAAAACAACAATTTCACAGTTATAGCTACGAGAGAAAGAACTAAATAATTACGTTTGGATTTGGAGATAAATGAGATAAATTGAAACTCCTCACAAAAATATTCTTCAATCGGGAGATATTTATAAAATACACAAAAATTACACAAAGACTTCACTACACAAAATTTCACACACCTGCCAGAAATACACACATTTAGTGTAATTACAGACACATTGGCAACGCTGGGTCGTTGGTCTACTGCGCGTTCGTCAAGAGTGTAGAGCTCCGACTATGTGCAGCCCCACCTGGCAACAACCCACGAGCCACCACTGACTGGAACGCTAGCCGGATAGCGGCAACGTTTATGTGCTTACTGTGATCGACCGCGTGGGTGTAGAGAAACTGCGCTCGTAACAACCAACAAGCAACAACCGTGTATGGTTGTGGGCGGCGTGGGACCAGATGCAGATGTTGTGCCCTCGACCAATTAAGTCTCGCTGTTGGGATCTGCCCAGCGCAGAGCAGAACAAGCACACCGAAGATGCTCTGACCGTGTTACAAATTGGTACGAGGTGTGTAATCGTCTGCGGCGAAGCATTCGCATTGCAATGAACGGCATTATAGAGTACTAAAAGAAATCTCTCACTCAAAGAAAAGTACTATTGCGAATTAGCTTATAGAACGTACTCTTTATTCTCAGTAACCATCTGACGTAGAGAGATAAATTAGATAATTACAGAGAGTAACGAATATTAGCTTCAAATTGAGAAAAAAGTGTAACATTCCAAGTATGTTTTAAGGAAATACTTTTCCTACCGAACAATTCATTAGCGTAATAAACCCATAACCTGCATACTGATATGAAGCTAATTAATGTTACACTTTGTAGGCTGTAATGAATTTCTAGTATCTTAACGCTTTCTCCACGGCTTAGGTATACTCTGTTTCATATACGTTTAGATAATTCAGACAGCAACTTATGGGCAATAATTATTAATATTTTGTGATAATCACAAAATATTACAAATTATTGCCCGTAAGTTGCTGTCAAATTTATCCAAACTTATATGAAATGGATTATATGTGCTTATAACTATTTCGATGAGTCATAAAATTAAGATTATTTATGCAAAGTCAATATCAGCTGAAATAATTTTCTTATTTTGCATTTATTTTGTATTCTAGATGTATAATTATAATTAGTTACTAGGGGACAAGCAGAAATTCAATGTTTCAGCGAAACATTCCACTTAAACTGGCGGTAACATGTACGAAGATAATATGTTGAAGTGCCAGTCATTGCTACGGGAAAGGTTTGTTTAATAAATATGTTAAATAAGTTATGTGTAGTAACGTTTATTATTTTTTTTTCAAATCTTTGGTAGGCATTGATTTATCTGTATAGGACCTACCGTTAATTATTTAATAGTAGTATTTCTTTGGAAATTACGTAGGCCTAAGTACAAATTTGTTGAGGTAGTGTTGAAAAATGGTGTTTCCATTGAATGAAAGCCGAGTATTTAGACGTGGAACAATAATTGGGAATGACGGAGCAGTCGCCAGTTGACGGCGGGAAAAGAAGGTAGGGGTGTTGGAGGGGAGGGAAGGTAACTGGGTCGTAGCCGGCTCAGTGATGCGGCACTAAAATACAAGCTTTGTTGAGCGGATTATCTGTGAGTGTGTTGCGGCTACCCAGATAACGTTCAATGCAGCGTCCCGCTCGCAGCTCAGTGGTTCATGAGGTTAGGTCACCGACCACCAGCATGCGCTGATGGTTTCACGGTCGCCCTAGACGGGTTTTATCCAGCACTAGCACTCAGCTCGTACTATTTAATACCGCACTCGGCATAAATTACCACTCAACACATTGCAACATATAGGGTAAACCGAGCATATACCGTGGTATGCCTTAATATCGTGATAAACCACATTCCTGGCTTTACAAACCTAAGAAAGTTCTGAACACCGTTCATTAGGTTTCCAGCAGTGAGTAGGCATATATAGTTTCAACAGTAAGTGACCAATGTATCATATCGTACCTCCAATACAATACCAAAAAAACAATAAATCAACATTTTTGAGTTATGAATGTAGTGAAATATATGCGATGATAGTTTCCTCTACCTAATTCAATACTAACATAACCAAGAATAGCACTTCCAAAAATTAAATAAAATTTTATGTATTTTGCATATTTGCCAAGTAACAGTAATGACTAGAGCCGAGACTAACATTTATACTATTTATGCAGCATGAGGATAAAGAGAAAAAGTTATTATTCAATGCAATACCAACATGTTTTGTGTTATGTTTAGGCCTATATTACACTGCAAACATCAAAAAATCTGAAAATACGTATGCGTGATAACTGAATTTATCTCAAGACGACACATTTTGAGTTATGTTGGTATTGCATTGGTGGTGCGATATATAAGATCACAATTGAAATGTTTAACTTATTTCTGGTACAAAATTTCAAAACTTTAGTATTACGAAGTACGTAGGTTTACTTATACATCCTTCTAAGACACTTTGTGAAAAAAAACTGAAAATAGAATCTACAATATACACTGAAATATTGTTATAAGAAATTAATATACAGAGTTTTTAAAACGGACTAAAAATTTAAATTAATTTCTCCTATTATAAAGCATGCTAGATTCAAACTTAAAACGTGAGGCGCATGCAATAGATAATAAGAAGAAGTATATAGGATCGCTGACGTTGAGAAAACTCACACAATAGTTCACATCATTTGCAATGACATTGTTAGGGACTTAGGAGAAATATCTATGCATCAACTATCTATTGCATGCATCCCAAGTCTTTAGTTTTAAAGCTTATAAGTATTTTCATACGATGACTTTTAATATGTTTTTAAATCATGGTATATAATATTTTTATTTAAATAAATATTGTATGCTTTTTAGCCTTCTGTATAGGAAATTTTGCAATCGATTTTGAAGAAGCGAAATATATTCCGAACATACACACAGACAATAAAGCAACTTAATGAAAACGTAATAAAAATGTAAAATTAGAATTCCTTTGTGCCTACATGTAAAGGAAGCATATTACACATTTACTAAAAGTCAATTAATTTCGAGTCTCCTTGTAGTTTTTTGCTAATAGGACACAACATAATGTATTTGAATTATTCTTGCAATGGGACAGAATGACAAACTGTCAAACTGTTCTATTGTGGACGTACGCCATTGCGATATATGTTGTCCCAGAAATCTTAGAATAAAACTAAGAAAAGCAAACAACAAAAACGAAAAAAAGGGAGAAATCAAGCCTAGTAGGCTGTAGTCAACACATCCATAAACCCAAACAACACAACATGAAAGATCCCATTAGGAATTAGTCAACAACAAATAAAGGAAAACAATTAATAATAAACAACAAAATTAAAAGTCGAAGTACGAAATAATCTGTAAAACTCAGGACATCACAATTAATACAGCACAGACAATACTGGGACGAAACAATAATGGACACATGACAGACAACTAGACGGCACAACGATGAAAACACAAAAGAATTCAGTAGATTTCCAAAGGCCGACTTTTCACGACGTTTCGGGAGCTGACATCTGCGCTCGTCTTCAGGTGAAGTAAAAGTGAAAACTGGAAAAAATAGGACTGTCCAAATTTTTCCAAACTGTAACAAACTGTAAAATTGTGGACATACGCCATTGCAATATTAGCCTATGTAGTACTAGAAATCTTAGAAAGAGACTAAGAAAAACAAACAACGAAATACGAAAAAAGAGAAAACAAGCCGAGTTGGTTGTAGTCAACACATCCTTAAACCAAAACAACAGAACATGAAAGATCCCAAAAGGAATTAGTTAACAACAAATAAAGGAGGGAAAAAAAATTATCAATACCAAAAAAAAAAAAAGTTGAAATGCAAGACAGTTTTCACTTTTACTTCACCTGAAGACGGGAGCAGATGTCAGCTCCCGAAACGTCGTGAAAAGTCGGCCTTTAAAATAATATGCTGCGTTCTTTTGTTTCTTCGACGTTGTGTCGTCTAGTTGTCTGTTGTCTGTGACGTCGTCATTGTTATCCTGTCATGTGTCCATTATTGTATTCTTTCCAGTATTGTCTGTGCTGTCTTAATTGTGATGTCCTGAGTTTTACACATTAGTCTGTATTTTGACTTTTATTTTTGGTTGTTTATTATGTTTTCCTCGTGATGGTTAAAATATCCAATCACTTACCCCGAAGCAGAACTGCAGATGTGCACGTAAGGCAAGGAAATAAAGCGGAGCAAAATTCTTTTCGTGAAAAACATGGGTCCTTAGTCGTGACTTTGCCGCGGAGAACGCTTTCATGGTCGAGAGGCCAATCTCTGTAAAGACGTAACACACGTAAATTACAACACACATAAAAGTTCGTGGCCAATTGAATCGCAGATTATGCTCTGTTTTGTACAGGAAAGTGAAGTTTAGTCAGTTACCAAATGATAACGCGAATTTTGCATGTCTCTACAAATCACATACGCGTGTTATCAAAGTAACCTAATCTCAATAGTACAGTCAAACGAGAAACGTATTTTCACTAAGACTATCTGTCAATATCAGTGAAACATGTGCACGCATGGCTTTGAAACAAGTTGGTGCCAAACTTTTTTCACTAAAAATCAGTGACTCTAATGTTATACATAGCGACTCCAGACGTGACAAAGTAAATAAGTTGATTCGAGGTTTGCTTGTTAACCTTTAATTGAGTTTCTTACATACTTAAGTATGAACTAAATATAGGTATTATATTTAACGTCTTTCATAGCCATAAGTAAACTGTTACATTGGCACTAACAAGAGGTGGATAAATATCAAATTGCTGGAAAAATCCTTGATAAACAGGGCGTAAAATGCATTCATTTTACTGCGTAAAACCTACACCGTAAGAAAACTTCCTAAACAGTCATGGAAGTTTTTAACCTTACACAGAACGTGGCATTTCTCATGCTCACATGGCAATCAGAGCAAATGTTGATTATTGTTACTGTACAAGTTTAGTAACACTAATTTACATTCGACTGTTTTCAAAACTTGTCTAGGAACGTTTCCATTGACGTATGAAAAACAATTATAATTTACCTACGTTCGTAATCCTCATATACATCGGTGTGGTAAATATACAAATACTTTTTACAGTGTATGTCGAGGCTTAGTTTCTGGCCAGCTAGCTTGCTCTCTATTCCCTATGTTCAGTCTGCGATCTTGGAGTGTCATCTACCTCGGATGTCGATGGTTTGAACACCAGCCCACCAAATTATTCTGCACCACGGCACGTATATAACGAGAATATCATTTAAGGGGGGCGGGGGTTCTAACATGTTCTTCCACCACTTATCCTTCCCCTTTTTTACTCCAATGTGACAGAAACTTGCTCCTTCCGTCGCTCGGTCACTGTTTGATTTTTTCCACCACGAATGATTTCCAAACACTCCTGCGGGACTCACGTGAATAGAGTAAATTTCATCCGAGACACGGACGGAAATATCGATGATAGATGAATGATGAGTGCCTTGCGTTTAAAGGGTAATGTTAGATAATTTTATTGTATTTTCATTTTCCGAGCCATAACGTTTATTCAAGTTGTATTATAAAATTTTTCTCGTCGGCAGGTTATAGGCCATATTATAGATAAACTGCTTGACATAAATACTAATGGAATCTTTAATCAATTTTCCTTTCAGAATCAATGCAAGGGAATTAAAGCTTAACTTTCAAGAATGATTACAAGTCCAATATAAGATGAACATATGACATTACTATGATCTCCGAAATTCATCGCAAATATTATCTGTGCCTCAACATTACCGCATTTTCCAAAAATATTTAAAACATAAGTTATTGCAGAAAATCGATAAATAAAATTTATCAACTAACTCTCTTCCTTAATGTTGAGTTACAGTGGACATAATAATTAACGCAGTATTATACACAAGAGTTAACCTGCGTTTACTTTAGTCTGGCTGACTGCAATCATACATCATAGCAATAAGCAGATACACAAGGCAAATTTTAGGATTTAGAAAAGTTCGAATCTATTTTAACATTTGGTAAATACTCGTACTGTGTAAAATGTGTAACCAATCAGAAGCCCTGAAAGAAAAATTACGTTGTCCAACAAGAGACTAAGTCAACGGGAGAGTAAAAAGTTTGTACTTGGCTGTTCAAAAAAACGACTGTCATATCTTTGATTACGAATAGTGAAAGTGTTAAAGTTTTTTTAATATTCATAACGACTACAGTAGAAATCAGAATTTATTGTTTTGTGGACGTACGCTGTTGCTCATGTTTTTGCTGATCAAGTCTGTGTTGGATGACAAATAACGGAAAAGGAGCAAGAAAAAAATTATACAGGCCCTTATATATAACGCACACAAAAATAGAAAGAAGCAATCCCAGAGGATTTCTGTCGGTTTTTTTTTTCTTCAAAATAATTGTTACTGTAGACAACAAAGAATTCTGGAGATAGAATTTAGTCGAATATCGTGACAACAACACCCGGACACAAAGGACAGACACAAATAAACAACTACAGTAGAAATGTTAATAATTGTGTAAGAATAAAAATCAGGTGCATTAAAAGTCGCTATAATAATATTTAAAGATGTAATTATTAGGTTTAATTTATTTTTCAACGTGCCGCCAACTGCGGAAGCCCAAATGTCTTTACACCAATAACCGGCAAATTTTTATCGCTTATAAATATAGGTTATTACCATTCCAAAAAAACACTAGGCAATTGTGTTTGTGTGTACGATATTCTTACCGCAGTAACGTAAGTGTTAAATTTATGTCCATTGTAGTCTAGGCTTTAGAGGCGTTGCGGTAAGGAATGTTCGAGCAAAAGTAGCCTATAGCACCCGCGAATACGTAGGGTTCGATTGCGATCGTAGTGTTTCCGATAGTACTTAACATCGAGATGAGACATCATACTTGTATTACAGCAACTTGAAGCCAACATATCTAGATATGATCAAAACTTCATAATTCTTACAATCCTCTATCAGAGAAGTACACTAAATATTCACGATTTGTCCAATTTTCTGAATCGTAATTTCTTCGTCATTATAAGATGACCTAAAATTGAAAAACCGAAAACGTTCGAACATAGATCTGAATTTCGTACATCCGTGTAGAATTTATGTTAATGTAGGCTGATTATTTCTAAAGAAAACATCATGCTTGCGAATACCTACTTAAAAATTTCGTCTTAGCTAAAGTATTTCTGTTTAATGGTTTATTGGACGGTGCCAAGGAACGATAGTTATTTGTTTAATTATGTGTTTTTCTGCAGTACGGCAACATTCGCCCGAATGACGTATGTCCAAAAAAACTGTTATGTTTTTAATACGACGATACCAAGGTTACTGTAGTAAAAATTATATTGCTGGCAAATTTGTAGCAAACTTTAATGTAGTAGTAATATATACCCGGTTAGTACACTTTGAAGTAGTATATAGTAATATGTATAGGCTGTTATACGTTCATCTCGCTCTTCTCTCAACATTTTATAGCCTAATTGTCTGAGACGGGATTCTACGTTTATCTCAACCTCGTCTCAACCTTGGTAACCGCCTGAGAAGGGATTCGACGTTCATCTCGACTTTCTCTCAACCTTGGTAACTGCCTGAGACGGGATTATACATTAATCTCAGATTTCTCTCAATCCTGGTAACTGCATTAGACGAGATTCTACGTTAACTTCGACTTTCTCTCAATCTTGGTAACTGCCTGAGACGGAATTATATGTTTATTTCTGCTTTCTCTCAACCTTAGTAAATGCGTGAAACGGGATTCTGTGTTCATCTCGACTTTCTTTCTTAACGTTGGTAACTGCCTGACAAGGGATTCGACGCTCATCTCGGCTCTCTCTCTCTCAACCTTGGTAACTGCCTTAGACGGTATTATATCCTCATTTCGGCTTTCTTTCTCAACGTTGGTACCTACCTGAGACGTAATTCTACGTTCAACTCGGCTTTCATTCTTAACGTTGGTAACTGCCTGAGACGGGATTATACCTTCATCTTGGCTCTCTCTCAACTTTGGTAACTGCCTGAGACGGGATTATATCTTCATTTCGGCTGTAATTCTCAACGTTGGTAGCTACCTGAGACGGGATCCTACGTTCAACTAAACTTTATCTCAAACTTTGTAACTGCCAGAGAAGGAATTGAACGATATAGTATTTTAATGTGTTTCCAGGACTCACATAATAATAATTTCCCAGCTGTATTTACTTTACGAAGCTGTAATAATCTTACTGAGCTGACTACGTCCTCCGGTATTGTTCCCAGGGCAGAAAATTGCATTCTACTCCGACACAGCGGTATATTGATTTAAACTCGCAACGGAATTTATTGTGGAACGGACGCTAGAGATGCGGACCTGGTTATCAGCGTGGGGCTGTCCAGTGGGTTCCGAGATATCATCTGCTAATTTCCTGTCGGTTGTTTGCTCGTCACAGCAGATCGCGAGGTACACAACGCGTACTAGTAGTAATTGAACGCGCGTCTGCTCTCAAAACATATTGGCAAAAAACAATTGCCACATACACACAAACACACACTTACCTGGAAAGAACGTGTCTTGCTGCACAATGGATACTGTCATAGAGAACTGCTACAGTTGAGTAAACTTTTTTAAAATTAATTTTTAGCGAAAAGTTCTTCTTGTTTATTTTCTCCTCGTGAATCCACGTCAACAATGTTTTATATTGGGAACTCAATCTCTGCGGACTAGGAAAATGCGGGTCCTAATTTTTCCACTTTTTTTTTTTGGTAAAAAATGTAACACATTGTTCTTCTTATTTTTTTAAGCTAGGTATGTATTATAGAAATAAGTGTCGTGAGTTTCAATATATGTATGTTTAGTATAGTTTGGAGGCTTTCGCTCTCGTCTATAGGTTCTAGGCCTCCGGGTTGTAGCTGTGTCAGCTCAAGATTAATGGACAGAAAGTAGTTCGGTCACGATTGGCCAAACATCAGAACCAACTGGGTGGGAAGTAACCAGGGATTGGCCAAACACCACAGCCAGTCACAGCAAACGAAGCCGAGTATTGGTCGACAGCCCTGTCCAATCATGCTCAACCTACGGTATATGACGGCAGGGGGACCTCGCAGAGGCTCAGGAACAATGACTTGCTGAACCACGGCCTTCATGTATCCTACTGGGATTGATTGGAGCGGTTCTTATGGCCGTAGGGACTCATGCATTACTACTCTACGAGTTTAGCTAGCAACTTGCTGACGTCACCCACCTCACGTAGACACACAACACGACACATCACTCTAGTCTAGCTGGAAGGCTTTTATACAAATACGTAATTGTATTAATGTCAACAACTTCTCTTTACAGCCTGAAGGTTATGCTCCAATTTTTCTACTTTTTAGAACTACTAAATCTTCAGCGTATACGAGAGCAGATATAAAAATTGGTTTGGCAGTTTTGTTTAAAACCGTCTTTTCCATGTTGTCTGATTATTTCAACGAAGTAAATATTATAGTTTTAGCTTATTATGTAATTAACAAAATTCTGGTTAGTTAACTTTTTAGTCGAAATCGTAGACTATAATTTCTTGTTTTGAAAAAAAAAAATAATAGTCACTGTAAAAATAATTTTAAACAAAACCGCAAAACAGATTTTGGACATCCGCTCTCATTTAAGCTCACATAAAATAATTGTTAACAACAGTAGAAACAAGAGGGAATGGCCTTAAATACCGGTCTGGAGTCCAGTTACAACTGTCACACGCACCCCGCAGCCAGTACAATGATTTGAAACTAGACTATCGGGGAGTATTAGATTTTACAAACACTTAGCGAGTTATGGAAGCTTCGGCTTTCTGTCACACGACTGCACGGCCTCGGATGGCACATGAGGAAACGGCGATGGTAGAGTCTAAGAAGGGTCACAGACCGTGCTGCTATTATTTAACAACGAATGTGAAGGCTGCGATGTCTTCCGAAACGTCGGGAAGAAATACAACGACGGAGCTTCAACCCAGAAGTCTAGAAACTATATTTAGGTTTACTTTAATATTAGATCTACGTGAGAGGAACACTGAGATAAGAGATGATTCGAAGCTTACTTTCAAAATGGATCAGGTAATAGTGATGCAGTAGTGACACAGACTCACATTGCATGTCAGTGTGGCGTCATATCGCAGATTAAGGGCCCCCCCTAACTACGCTTTAATTACGTTGCAGCATGTATGACTACTCTTTGAGTTAGCATCACTACATTCTCAAAAATGGAACGTTACGAAATATATTATTCCTTTATCTGATATCTGAATATGCTAATTTTTCGCCTAATAGTGTTTTTTTTCTCTGAACATAAATAAATCATGAGCAGTAATTTGCTATTAAACTTTCAGAAACTCTCACATTAGTATATGGTTTTTTATAATCGTAGTTCATGATGTTTAAAGGTAAATTTAAATAAATGGTAAACAACGTAAAGATCCATAGTTAAAAAACGTTACCGAAAAATTTTTCCGGACTTGTTAACAAACTTGTTCAATATAAATTCGAAAATGGCCAGTATTTACTTTTTTTTTTTACCGATTGTCATAATGTAATTAAGTTACATTTCAGAACACTTTAACACTATGGCTGGTTATTAAATTGCTTTACATTTTTCTTTCTAAAAATTTTTAATTAGTAGCGTGTGTTAAACATTGAAACGAAACTTTAAAGCTTTTTACATGACACTAAGTTTCTTAAAATTAGGAATTCTTTAAAAGCTGCAATATTTTTTGTTAAATTGTATGCGTTTGCACATCACCTGGCAATAATAATTGATACACCTTTACTCAGTATTGCAGATTGTTTGCAACTCAACGACTTGTCATCATGTGAGGTGTGTTTTCGTGTGCTGCGTGTTGCTTTTCCAATTCTGTAGGCGAAATCTGGCAGCCTTCGTTCCGCTGTCACCCATCAACTGTCACAGTCCGTCAATATGCGTTGCTGTTATCACCAACCTGTCTGCGAAGCAGAGGAACAAGGGATGTGAAACAGATATTCGAGAAGCTATAGCTGTATTTCAACCGACCTAATTCTATTCGATCTGCTAGCATGCCCAGTCTAAAAAGAAACTTCAAACTTCAGAAAGTTTTACGGCAAACCCAAGTTGTCAACTTATAGAAAAAATGGTATTATCAACCTTCGAAGGATATGCAGACATATAATACTAATAATTAAATTAAAGAGTATTTTAGTCGCGTTTATATGTTCCCTTATCTTTCAAAAATAGTAATATTGTTGTGAGACATTTAACTCTGTTAATGCCAAGAACCGAAAAAAAAAATGCTTTTGTTGCCTGTACGAAAAATTATAGAAGTCGATATATCGGCTCGAAATTTTTAATTGAAATTTTAAAAAGTGATATTTAAACATTGCCATATATTAACGGAACCTTTAACTGTCCGTAGGATTTTTCGCAATACAATTACTTTCATTAGTATCAAGGAATTATTTCAATGTAAATAAATTACTTCAAATTTAAAAAAAATGTTGGCACTGAAAGGATTATGATGCACGTTAGTTAATTTTTTCTATTTCCAAAATATATTATCAACTATTAAAAAATACGTACTTTTAAAACAAGAAGAAAAAACAGTGGAGTCATTCTGTTTTTTAAATTAATTAACCGTTATATGTATTAACCAGAGGGAAGGATCGTGAACGAGAAAAACAACGCGTCCAGCGACAGGAAGCAAGCGGCGTTAATTAGTGTCACTTTGGCTTACACGGTTTAGTGACACTAACGCAGGGCGAGCCCTTAACCCTTTTCTAACCACTCGTGAACGCAGCAGGGACAGATTCATCCATAAAAGAGCCTTTTGGAGTCCCCATTCAAAATCTAGAAGAACTCGATGTACGAGTTTAGCATAAATGAAAAAATTCCGGAAAACAATCGTTTCGCGTGGTACATAACAAAACGGTATATTTGTAATCGATGCAATGCACAACTGAAACCGAAAGTAAACCTAATAATTTTTGTCTGGATGGTACAATTTTCTTTAACTATTACAAAACAACATTCCGATTATATATTGATACTCTTACAAAATAATAGAAACTCTATGGTTTCAAAAATTTTAATTTTTTTTCAGATTTAATGTTTATTTCATGAAAACGTTAACTATTTTTTGTTCAAAATCTAAATCAAACAGTTTGTCTATGCGTTACTATGATAAAATTTTTGTTCATACGTTATGATAACAGCAATTTTGTTGCCCCTAAAGTAAAAATTTTTATAAGATAAACATTTTAAGTAAAACTTGACCATCTTAGACGTACTCGGATAAATGCTGATTTTTTAAAGCTGGAGAATACATATTACAATTACATAATTTACGAGCAACACACTGATAACAATAAAATTAAAATGTTATAAAAATTTGAAACAATTATTAACTACATCAGAAGTGTTCTGATAATTATTGACTAAACGCTGGAAAACAAATATTGTTATTACTGATTTTACCATATATTGTGTCAGGCGCCACGAATAACAATTAAATAGTAACTTGTCGTTCAATATTAGCGTAGGCACCGTAAAAAATCTTCACCAAATACTTAATATCGTGATGGATTTGTACATGCTCTGTTCCACAGAAAGTGTAGGTAGAACTGAATTTTTTTTTATATAATGGTTTTTGTTGATCTGGTGAACCATGTGGCCAAGTGAGATAGTAATTATTTGTTACGTTATTAAGTTAGGTATAATGTAAATAGACATCCTTCACCATATGGCAAAGAAATTGTTTTTTTTTTTTTTTGCAGATTTTTCGCCACAGTTGCATGTAATTACGTCAAATAAGTTTTGTGGAAACAACAAATGAAATCGTCTTACTTTTTTTACATTCCTGCAAAGCAAGTGCCGTATCAAATGTGACCTCCACACTCTCTTAATACTTAAATTGATGGCATGATTTAGGGATGTAATATTTCATTCATTAAAATGCCAAGTAGGTGCAAGCTATTGTAAGCTGTGAGTGGCCAGCCATACCATATTATTGGTTCAGATAAAAATATTTTATCTGCGAGAGCGAAATTATATTATTTACGACAGCGAACTAAACGCAATCACAATTTTATTCTGTACTTTCATGCTGTAGAATTTTTTTTTGTCAATTTTTCACTCAGATTCAAGAACGTTTCATTTACGGACACTCGTCATAAAGTTAAATTTTGCCAGCCACTGTTTACGTAGTTAGTAAAAATATTTGCATACTTCTATCGTACCTATATGAAAACAAAGGCAAAAATATAATTACCATGTTGTAAGAAAACCGGTTGTGGCGCAGTTTGGAAGCAGTCACAAGTAGTCTTCATTGTAAGTATAAAAACGCTGTTTTCTCAAGCTGCCGCCTTGGAAATTTGTCCGAAACATTTATTTCGCATTTTTTATAGTTCATTTACTTTTCAAAAGTGGTTTACGTTTTAACTTTTTATGTCTTGAGAAAGCAATTTTTTGACTAACTATGCTGGTACAAATCCACCTAGAAATAGTTTATCATCAGAGTGTATTAAAAAGCAAGTGAGGCAAGTTTATTGACTAATTCAATTCTTATTCAGATAAGAATGAAATATTAAAGATTTTCTGTACTCTTATCATAAGGTAGTCCTTAATATGTGGTACTTATTGGTAAACATTGCATTACAATTTTAATGAATGCACAGTAGCCTACTTTTTAGAGCTAATATATTTTGCTTATTTACATTTCTAAATGTACTTATTATATATGTATTACAGGTTTGGAATGAAATTGCGAAAATTTGTCTTAGTCATATCACTTCCGTCATTATTGTTATGCTTATTGTTGAACTCGTGAATACTGTTGAGATATCGCATCAATGGTTGTAGGAAATGCTTCAATATGTACAGTCATGGACACAATAAATGGGCCAACTCGTGGAGGTGGAAATTTGTCTGAGTCCCGCTTCGGGTATGTTCGGCAGGCAGGCCTTCTCGTAAGGCGACCGATGAGCGTGTGGTGTCACACAACGGCAAGCGAAGGCTAAGGGGAAAAAGGACACAAATCGCAACAATATATTGTGGTTAACAAATTCTTAGTCGCCTTTAGTAGAGAATAACCGTGGATAATATTTTATGTTCATAAGTAATTATACATTTAATGGGGAGTACATATTGACGTTGTGCCACAAACATATCAGATTTCAGTGTATTATTAGTTAGGGGTGACGGATGACATATGAGTATGGAGCAACGCCGGAATGAAGGGGCGGAGGAGTCAGGAGAATCTCGAGAAAAACCGCTGACTAGCGGCGGCGTCTTCCGGCACGACTTCTACACGCGAAAATCCGGGGATCAACCCCACCGGGAATCGAACCCAGATCGCCTTGTAGGAAGACGACTGCTCTAGCCACTGTGGAAACTTCGGCCCCGCGTGTACTGATGTTACCAAACGTGTATAGTAACAATACCAAACATTTGTTTTATTTAGAAGCTTAAGTTAAGGAACGTGTCTCATGCTGTGTTATAAACTTCCCATACTTTATATGAAAATTTTGACAGTGTATAAATACCTATTCATGCTGTCTCAAGAGTTACAATGTAGGGAATGGCTATAGAAATGCAAAATTCGCGTTATTTTTGCACGCAGACTACCCTCCAAAGTGCTATACACTTCCATATGCCTAAAATATCTTCGGTCTACCGCGGAGAAAGCATCTGTCAGATAATTTTAAGTTCCATGGTAGAGACACCAACATTTTAAAGCGGTCACACATGTAACTAACATCACTTACAAACTCGTGACAATGAAATCAAACCTTGTATGTATTTTGCTATGTAAGGTACCTGTACCGAGTATGGCCCAGTTTTCAATATGGTCCACTATAGTCGCCATTGTGTGGTAATGTCGAGATCGATGTAGTCTCCAGTATGAACATACACCGTACGTAAATATCTGTCTTACATCATCCATGTATTATATTAGTAATATAATTAACGACTTAGGCACACATGATTTGTGAACCTTAAGGGCATAGTCACATCAGTTTTCAACGTCATATATTTATTTTTATTCTCATACCAGATATAATTTTTATTATTCTAAACATAAATTGAGACTAAATTTTGTTCTTATAATTTTTTCATCTCTAATGATGTTTGCGTAATGACTCGTAAGCGTCAAAATTTGCATTTATCGATTTTTTTGCACGCCATTAAAACCAACTGACATACCAAACTGAAAAAAAAAAAATTAACGTTTACGAGTAATTACGCAAAATGTGTGAGAGATTAAAAAAAATTCATAAGAGCAAAGTTTTCTCTCCATTTACGTCTTTAAAAAAATTTCTGGTACAAAAATAAAAATAAAGATATGATTTTGAAAATTTATGTAGTCCCCGCCCTTAAGACCATGCTCTTTCATTTATTTCAAATAATTGCAAATATCTCGAATATTTTTAACAAAACTGCGTACAGTCATACGATACACAATTTTGCTAGAGGTTTTTAAAAACAATATACCGTTTGCTAGCAAAAAATTATTTTGCTTCATTTTGGCTTATTCTGAGAAAAAATTTGATTTTTCAAGGGCAAACCTCTAAAAATCCGATTGGTGTATTGCAAGAGATAAATTCAGATACAAACGATGACATAAGTGTTAAAACTATAAGAATGAATTTTTGATATTATGTATTAATTTGTGTAAAAAAATATTTTCGAAAGCACTGCAAAACTAAAGAGCGAGGCCTTAAGCGGGCCATAATCGGTACGGGTATGTTATGTACGGAGTAGTGATGTTAAGTCTATCACCAAATAATAATGGGGAATTTACTGGTCACTGGCAATAACCAAAATGTCTCCACTCCCTCCAAGAGCAAATGCCCAGTGTGCTCGCTTCGCTCTCGCGGTCACACAGTAGCTGACGACACCGGGTCAACGATACACATGTCAGTCGTTTGGAAACAAGCACCCCGGGTTTCGGAACGTCACCACGCGGGCTCGGTCCTGCAATTAAAGTCGGCGCCGTTGGAGGCGTGGCGCGTCAGTTCATTACTGCCAGGCTCGTTGTGTGCCCGTCGCAAACAAAGCTCTGCCCGACCCCAGCACAATTAACCCCCGTGTGTCGGCCCAGTTCCGAGTGAATGAGCAGTTGTCTCTGGGGCGTGTATCACTTGCCTGATAGGCGTCACCGCCGGCTCGTCCCAAACGATGGACGAAATTATCACCCCGTGCTCCCACTCTAAAACTCTATTTACCACAACAAAATTCATTAGAATCAGCAAGGCGGGACAAGGAAGGACGCTCTGACACATCCCCCTCCCCGGAAAATAATTTTTTAATCTTCTGAGGCTTTTGAAGCTGATAAGAAACGAGAATTTACCTATTAATATGAGAAACCTTTCGCATTACATTTCTTCAAGTGTAAAAACGAAAAAGTGTCTTTAAAATGTATTTTTACTCATCCCCTTGGACTTAATCCTGATAAAGTCCATGACAAAATGTTAGTTTAAACATACACCGGTAAAAAAAATCTTTACCGCATAGAAAATGTTTGTTTTTTTAATGTCACAGTAATGACAATAACATTTGTGTTGCCATTAACAGTTTATTTGAAATCTTCCTGGTAAAGATAACTGCTATTATTTTTAACACAACCTTTATTTTGAAAAAAAAAATTATTATCTTTCTACATAGAAGCATATATTATTTTTAAAGAAAAAATTGAGGGGGGGGAAGATGTCACATAAAGCATAAGTGTTCCACATTTCTTAATCGAAAACTAAATATACCTTTGCGGGAAAGTTACATTGCAGTGGTTTATATATAAACAAAATTTCCTTGTGGCAAAATATGTGTTTTTAGAGTGTTGTCATGTGTCTGAGACTGTTATCATTTAAAATTATTCTCGTGTGATCAAACAACATTTCTAGTTTTACTGGACCCTTCCCAATACTTAATTAAATCGAATTGTTTTATTGGGGGAACAGGATTAAACATATATACCATAAACAGAAGTTACTGTTCTTCACTTTCCACCATTTAATATTTTCGTTTGGATGTCAGTTTCTGAACTTAAAGTGAGCTGTCGCAATGTGAAAAACATTTCACTTTTACAAAGTCAACAGTTCCTATTTATTTACCAAATGACAGAAAAATCAGCAATT
>PNEQ01095899.1:23360-60114 GCA_003012365.1 Medauroidea extradentata
TATGTGCACATATGCAGCTCTGCTTCGTGGTCAGCGATTGGCTGTTTTAAATTCTCAGCGTCTCGGGGTTTTACCCGCAAATCACAGACGTGTGGTGTCGCAGTAACCTTGTCCCTGCTGGCACTAGTCAAATGAGCCACGCCTACATTCTGCCAATACTCAAGAAGCAGAGCTGCATTTGTGCACACAAGGTATTGAAGCAAATTGTTGCAGAATTCTTTTCGCCAAAAATCGTGGGCTCTAGCAATTGGTTAGTTGCAACTTTTCCGTACAGTTGCTTTTTATTCCACGTCAAAAAGGTAACGGATTAAAAAACAATGAAATATTCTTATTTCTCTCTGTTATCTGCAATTTGAACACGTAGTTTTTCCACTAAATTTATATTGGGTTTCGAAGTGCCTAATAGAGAACGAGTAGTTTCTGTCCAGTTGCGAGCATGATTTAACAGTGTATTGGGTGGTTCATTTGAAATTTCTGCCTTTTGAAACGTCATTATTGGTATATAGAACCTTGTAAAACGAAATTAGTATTTAAATAAATATTAAAATTAATATCATCCAATGCAGAATTTCATTTAAAATAATAACCATAAGCAAAATTAATTAAAAAAATTATCGCCTTCATTTTCGAATTAAAATGATGAACGAAAATATATACATTACAATAGAATCACTGGCAATGATGGAGTAACATTTTCCTAACATTTTCAGCTACACATACGTAATGATTATCTAAATAATACTTTCTCTTTAATTTAATCTGTCGTGTCAAATTTCGCAAAGCCATTACAAACATTTATTTGCATTTGAGATTTATTTTCAGTTGCTCTTCATTTCCTTCATATAAATTTAGCATTAATTCGCATTTAAACGTTTAACGAAATTACAATGAGAATTTTTTTAATCGTTAAGTCATTAAACAAGAATTTTCATAAATATTTTTTCTAAATGTCAGTACATATTTACTGTGTGCAATGACATTTTTTAAAATAATTAACAGCCAATGTAAAAATCTTGTTATAAATTCACGAGAAGTGAAGTTATCACTAGGGCTACATTAATAAATGAGGAAACTTAGTCTGCAAACTACAATTAAAATTCAGTTGAAAAACTGTTTTCACTTAACTAACTGGAAAGTTTTCTCCTCTGCAAACTGATAAAATTTCTCTGAGAATGAGGGAATATGTAGGATTTAATACTCGCCAAAGTAGAAAACTTTTCATTGTAGACACCAAGACATGTAGCCAACATCAGAGCTCTTTTCTTCTTTGTTAAACTTTTCACTAGAAGCTGTGGTAAATCTTTCAAGCCCTTGTACCATTAACGGAAAAAAAGAAACCTTTTAGGATAGAAAAAGGTTTGCTTCCAGAAGCAAGAAATGATTATATTCTTACTACTAAAGATTGCATTTGCTGAATGAGCATTTTTTTTTACCTCAGCAAGAAACATTGCATTAATATTTTATCCTCTAACATATTAAGGGTAAAAATTCAGCTTTAAAATATTTGTTAATTATTTAAACAGTTACGAATTCAACTTTCATAATGACTGAGTACACGCATTTAATCGCTAGAAACGTATAGGCAGAGTTATTAAATAAATGGGTGTTTTCTACATTTTGGTAATATTTATACTTCTAAAGCAGGCAACAAATGTTTGAAAGAAACATTTTTGTTCTTTTTTTTCTCATTTCAAAGGTAATAACGAGGCCTATACACTGCAGCTACATAAAAATATACAATATTTTATTGGATACGATAACTGATGAATAACAGGTATTGAGAACATGCAAGGTAACATACGAGAAAAACATTCTCTCAAAAAAGGAGCAGATGAACGGTGGTACGATTCGTTAATTCAGTGGCGAAATAAACTAAACCTTACTATGTTACAGAATCAACTAGTTTGATATTGAATAGTTGAAGTTTGCATTCGAGTGCATTTCCAAGACAAACTGGAAAACAAAATTATACCAATATCATTCTGATGAACTTATAATGTGAACAATTTATTTTGCCTGCTTGGATACTGTCGAGTTAATAAATTTAACCTTATAGCCGCCATTGATGGTCTTATTATCCAGACCAATTTGTTCTGTATCTTCAAATTTTTATTTTTTGTGCTGTACGTCTCGTCGAAAGCGTAGTCATTACAGACGGTTGCCCTCAAATGTATACTATGACAGAAACTGGGAAAGGATTCGGCCATGGCCTGGAGTGATTTTGGTAAACCGAGGAAAACTTAAATATGGACGTCCAGGGCCGGGAATCAAATATGTATTCTCCCATAAGCGAGTTAACGTGTTACCGTTTATTTTTTCTCGGTGTATCGCAATCTGAAATAAAATAAACAATAGTACATCCTATTGCAGGATGCTATACTGCACAGCTGGCTGCTTTCAACTACTTTCAATAATTAGTCAATTTTCAACGTAATATTGAGCGTATACCATTTTGTTTAAGGGGGAGTGTTAGACAACTTTATTATATTTTCAGTTTTCGTGCCGTAACATTTATTCAAATTGTATTATCAAATTTTTCTCTTCGACAGAGCATAGGATATATTCTTGGTAAACTGCTTGATATAAATAATAATGGGATCTTACATTAATTCGTCACGCAGAATCATTGCAAGAGAGTTCTTGAAAGTTAACCTATAGTGCCCTTGCAACAATTCTTCGTGGCAAATCAGTGAAATATTCCATTCTTAATTGTTTCAAGCAGCGTACTAAGACTATTTATTATGCTTTGTCGAAGAGGAAGTTTTGATAATTCAATTTGAATAAGTGTTACGGCTCAAATACTAAAAAATACAGTAAAATGGTTTAACACTCCCCCTTAAGTTTAGGTCATTTGCGTTGAAATTATAATTTGGTACAATTTTCAATCTAAATTTTAAGTTATGAAGACCCTTTCAATAGGTTCAGATATTTCCTTCACTCGTTGTGCATGTGATACCACGCGGTGAAAAATGCCTCCATCTCCTATAGTAACATGTGAAATAAAACTCTAAATGGCAAAGGGTAGTTTGCAAAACATTCTCTGATATATATTTTAATTTTGTCAGCTTGGTCGTCAAGGATTATTTAATAATGCAACACCCAATAAAACCAAAATATTCACATATATCACAAAATGTTATCCCTCATCTAAATAGTTAATATTCAAACTGCATACGTAATATCAGCTTTTTTCTCAGTGCATTTGAATCCGAATCATTATAAGTGGCATTTAACTCGAAAAAAAAAAATACTGCATCATACGTACATTAGTTGAACGTGGTTTTATTCATCTTAGAAAATAGGCTACTTTCGTTTTAGTCATTGTCTCCAGTAACCAAAACTAATTTTTTCCGAAAGATTTAATGGCCAGCAATTGCTACGGAACATAGGCAAAAAAACTGTTCATTTCTCTTGCGCACATAAGTGTAGGGAACGTTCGCGTGAGACTTTGCAGCGACGGGATTTAATTACCATAATAAAATATTCCACTCTAACTTAACCGGCTTAGTTAATGGAACGCGTGTGCTTGTTTCTGCCGTAGACACTTTTTGTTTCAGTGCCTGCTGCTGTTACTTTAAACTAGTTTTTTTGTCTGTATTAACAAGATTCATAGTTCAAATGCTAAACCATCAAACTCGTTTCCTCAGATAACGATACGGGATCCATGTCTTTGCAATTATAATTTTAATTGTTCAGCTTAGTTTTTTAAATTCATTATTATTATGGTGTTTTTCTTCAAGAGAAAAGTTATGTAATTTAAATACGTATACGCTTTCAATGTACGTCAAGGTAATTCATTAAGCAACGTACAAAGTAAAAAATCACAGTTTCGCTGGTATATTTCCGGTACTCAGAAATTCCCTGAGAAACCCGCCAACAATAGCTGAAGGTCACCGGTTAAATGCGCACATTTTGTGTTGGCCTGTTATTCGAAGTCTGATCGGGAAGGCTGCTATAACCAATTTGAAAATGAGGATCCAGGACTTCAGCCACTTTGCGATAATCGACAGATAAACTCATCGGCATCAGATAATATCAATTTATCCACCTTTGGAATGTCTGCATTTTAAATAGGAATATCTAAAAATTCATGAATTCCAACAGTTGTTTTTTTTTTCACTGACATAATTAGATCAACTGCTCCAACAGTAATAAGTGAAGAAAAAAAAACAGGTTACCAGCGAATATTTATTAAAATATTCTGATATAGAGTAAGGGGCAGCTATTGCAAGTCGCTAAACTGTTTAGGTATATACATAGAATCTGATATCTTCAAATGGCTTTATTGTAAAAAAATACTTTCGATACGCTCTCCATTTATAGTTAATAATACTAACTGCTTAATACCAACTGTACCATACAAAGAAAAAGAAGCATTGCGTTTTCTGACTTCCGGGGACTTTGCTTTTTATTATATTTCAGACCCATTTATTTGTAGCCACGTTTATAATATTTTTTGTAATTTTTGGTCTTGTGAAAATGTACGATAGGAGATTAAATGTTACTTAATAAATTACAAATTAAAGAACAAGTACACGAAAACAATCGAAAATAAGTGATATTATTCTCTATAATCTTTTTATATATATGTCTATATATATAAATATATATATATATATATATATGTGTGTGTGTGTGTGTGTGTGTGTGTGTGTGCGTATGTGTGTTTGGTAGAAATTGGGGTGAAGGAATTTTTTGTTCGTCCCTCATATAACATGTTGTCAAACGGCAGAACTCTTGTTTACTTACATTTAAAAGCAGCGTTGATATTACTTTAATGCCCACCTAGTAGTTGCTATACTATACAAGCACCAAGGTGACGTTATATGTTGCACTGATGCTCTTTTCGTCAAGAAGTCCACCTACTTGTTTCCGAACGATGCGAGAGTTATCACCTAAAAACCATTTGAAACCACGTACTAATTTCCTCTGACATTCTCGCTGGAATATCTCCTAAGAAAATCAGATCCCTGGGTCCTCATTTCGGGTCCTTCGTTTTATCCTGTTATAGATCTATTGGCGCAGAACTGGGATTATGGTGGCTCTACTTCGGTCGACTTTTGCGAAATATAATATTTTCAAATGTACTGGACGTCTCTCATGCATCAAAACTTTATTTTATTGACTTACAATAAAAATTTTATATTCACACATAGAACCCATACTATTTCATTTTATTTCCGTGGATGTGAGCTGAACATTTGACGAAGTGATCATAAAGAGGGAGTTATATTCCACCACATTATCCATTTTACTACGCTCATTTTACACTTCATACATACAGAATAGCTATTTGAAAATCCAAACTTATAAAACTTGCATTATGCAGTTCGTTCGGAAACTCACTCGAAATAATTCAGGAGGTGAATCCTTGTGATAAAGAGATGACAACCAAGTATTGTAACTTAAAACCTATCTCATCTAATATGGCAAATACCCATCCTTGAAATTCGAATTTGATATTCGACTTTGTACAGAATATTGGAAACGGTGTTTAACAAGACCAAGAAGTTTTGAACAATGTTTGGTGATACAGAATAGGAATGTCTATCCTAGAATTGCATACAACTTTTTCGCCGTAGTGTTTTGCGGCTCGTAGATGCGATCGTTGCAGTTATTCCTCGAAACGTGCAAGATTCGGATTATTTTCTGCCGTCAGACTAAAATCCAAAAGGCTGTGGGGTTCGTTCGACATCATCCGTTTGCCCGACAATGTCGTGACCAGGTACTCGTAAAAACAATTTTCTGCTGGCAGTCCTAGGGAGAAGTGATTGTGATAAGCCTTTTAACCACTTTGTTTCACATCTCTTTGCAGTGCACGTATCTTTGAAACACATACAAATGTCACGGAGTTCCATAGAGATGCTTCTGACCAATAATTAAAAGCTCCAAGTAAGAGTGAGAAACCTCCTGTAAAGCGGTAACACACGAAAATTATAAAATACAGAAGGTCGTGGATAATGCAGTCACAGGTTGTGCACTGGTATGTACAGGTCAGTGGAGTCTAGTGTGTCACCATATAATAATCTCGGATGAAGATGGACATCCGTAGGTACCTGCTTATCCCGAGTAAAGACACGGAATATGGACCTACAATGGAGAGGCGCCGGAATGAGAAAGGGTGATGTAAACGGGAGATTCCCCAGAAAACCCACCAACCAGCGATATCTGTGGCACAAGTCCCACTTGCGAAAGTCCGGGGACCGACCCCGCTTGGAATCGAGCCCGGATCGCCCTGGTGGGAGGCGAGTACTGTATCTACTGAGCCAACTGCGGCCCTGGTTATGATTATACAGGATATGAGTGTGCAAGTGTTTATAAGTTGTTCTAGAACACTCTAAATGTCAACGTGCAAGAGATATCTTATTACATCGTATACCGAGTGGAAATTGCTGGCGAATGACAAACCCGTTTGGTTCGGATGAAGTATTGCGTAAGAACACGAGGAGAGATCTGGTCCCGATTTGATCTAGATGTTATTTCACCCAACCTTTCAGCTTCCTCTGGTAGCTCAGTTGGTAGAGCGGTGGACTGTAGTTGATATGAGTGTCAGAAATCCATAGGTCGCTGGTTCAAATCCGGCTCGGAGGATACTTTTTTTTAATTTGTAATAATCATGTTACGTGTATGTATATCTAAGTTTTTTATGATTTGTTGTTGTCAAAATGCTCTTGATAGTATTTTATTTCAATGTATAATTTCTTATTAACTTTATTTGCTTGTAAAAAATGACGGTCACTCTTTGCATACGCAGACCTACGCCATATTCTGTCGACGACACCACTTACTCCTTATTAAAAAGCTGCAAATTTAAAATTGTTTTGCTACTCAATGCATTTTTAAGTACAAAAATATTTTGTAACGGGTTTTTATGTACGTTAAGAAGTAACCCTTGACATGTAGTTTCAATATGAATTGTTTCATTTCATTATGTTCATTGCTTTCCGCAGTGGATAAAAACGAAAAAGCATGCAAATTTTGACTTTTAAAATGACATTATGGGAAAACTGGCTGAGTTATATTTTTTTGTAAGAGGAAAACGTACTCCCAAGTTGAATGGTCTGAAGAGATAGTGGGACCTGGCGCGACAGACATGTAGCGTGTTACGGAAAATGTTTTTTTTTTGTATATATTAAAAATGTTTCCAATGCGTTTATCTACGAAAAGAAGACACACTTCAAACTGTGTTCCTATGATTTTAAAAATGTCGTCCGCGTATTAATAACATGATTTCCAAGATCCGTAATAGTGTAAAAATGACTTTTTCACGTTGATATAGCAGAGAAAATATCAACCGTAATCGTAAAACAAAACCATATAAACCTTTAATAGACTTTATCACATACTTTCTGCAAATATAATAACAGGGTCATCGCTTAAAGTCCCGTTGAAAAACTGTTTCTACGAAAACGCTGCACGCTAGTTAGTCATTCGAGCCTAGAAGCGATGAGGTGTTTGATGCACGTGCTATATTCGCAGGGGCGTCATTTCAGGTTTTTCCAGGGGGGGGGGGCAAGATTTTGTTTTCAGACGACAGTGACCTTGTTGCATCTTTTTTATTAATTAAGCATGTATAAATTAGATACTTTAATAATAAAACTTCAGTTTTATGTCCTAAAGTTAGCATTATTTACATTTAAAAATACAAAAAAATATATTTATACACAAATGACGCCCCTGTATATTCGACACGTTACTTTCCCCGTTTCCGTACCTCGAACGTGGCAAAAAAAAAAAAAGCCTAGCATCTACTAGCTCTTAACCACAGTTTTATTCGTATGGTTTAAATTGCGGTAGTAATCGTGTGTTTACTGGGAATGTGGTTGCCGCAGTGGGTTGAGCACTCCTAACAAGGCGATCCGGTTTCGATTCCGGTGGGGTCGAGCTCCGGATTTTCACATGTGGGAATCGTGTCCGACGATGCAGCTGATCGGTGGGTTTTATTGGAGGTATCCCGTTTTCCACGCTCTTTCATTCCTGCGCTGCTCCATACTCACATCATGTCCCCCTCACCAGCGCAAAATACCTATAGTGTTGACCAAGACCTCCACGCTGTACTTCGATACCTTGATGATGTACAGATTTAAACATAGTAAATAATGTACGAATGTCCTCTTACGAGGTGAGCTAGGCTGTAAATTACACACAATTATTGTCACACATTTACACAAAGATTCGTCTCCCAGTATTTTTCGGGTGAGTTTTCGAACACATTAAACGAACACTTAATAAAATCTGATGTAAGATAACTTTGAAGGTGACGAGACAAAAAAAAACGCACCTTTCAACTGGTCATGTGTTTCTTGTAACAGTAGTATCGCAGAAGCTTTAAACTGACGACGAATATATCGGTATTTTGTTAGACATGAAAGTTCTGGTCCAAATTCCGCTTTGTGTTAATTCTTTTTTCATATTGAAATAATACTAACTTGGAGACGTTATAAAGGTTATTTAAATTTGTCGGTATAACTGAAAGCTGTTATTATTAAGTAATATATGAAATTTCTTGTCGAAAATCAGCTTTATGTGAATGCCTTTATTCATATTGAAGTAATATTAAGTGGCAGATGCTATGAAGATGATTTTAATTTGCCGGTGTAGGCGTGGGAACTATTTTTTTCGCCTCTCAAATGAGAACGGTGCTGGAGGAGCATGCAAGGCTCGTAAATAATGCAGTCAAATTTCATTTCCGAACAATTAGGAGTGGATGAACGGAGCGGAGTTAATATGAGGAAAGTGGAGGTCGTTAAGAGGAAAGAAATGTGATTCAGATAATCCACGAGGCTCTGCTAGAAGAATTATTGGTATAAAAATTGCTCGTAACTATTTTAATTACCCCACGCTTTCTAAGATTGGCATATAAACTGATTTCAACGCAACTAGAGGTAAGTTAATTGTAAAATAGTATCTTAATAGCTATTTGCAGTCGAAATTTATTAATACAAACCATTTAAGGTACTTAAATATTTCAATTCATAATAATGAGATTTCTAGTAGCATTCAAAAAGTTACGTAAACACATGTTTAAAATTTTTACTCCGAAAATGCAAACTTTCATATACACATCACGACTTCTTTTAAAATCTAAAGTTAGTATTACATTGATTTAAAAATTAATTGTAGCTGTTAATCGAACATTGAAGTTAATATTTAATTTCTCATTTCATTCCAAGGAGATAGAAAACGAATTTGTATTAATGAGAAATTTGTATTTACAGCGTTTCCAGATACTAGGTTGTAGTGTATTCGGTAAGAAAATTATTTGTCTTTCCAAAACAAAATTGATAATTTTATTTTCTTTAAGGGTATGTTAAACGTACGTATATACTAGCATAATCTAAGGAACATTTAATACTAAGCAAGAGTTTACAATGTTGAGATTTACAAGATAATGATTGTTCAAATTTATACAAACAAGGGCAGGTTGTGTTTCATCGTGAAAGTCTTTCAGGATCTCAGAATGTGCTCATAGCCTACAGTATTTTGTAATGTGTTGGATGGTCTGTTTTTCAGACTGAACGCACACTGATAATAAGAAGCTTTACACCCGTTATATAGGCTGTATACGCAGATTCCATGTCCCGTTTGTATCATTGTTGAGTATCTTCCACGTATCACGCGGTAATTCCATACCAGTTGGTTAATAAGAGAATAACTTAATGTTTGATGATTAAAGGTACAAACGAAAGGGGCGTGTCGAGGACTATAAAGCAAGCAAATAATGCCAGTAAACATAGGTCCGGAAACCAATTGTTTACCCAATATGACACATTACATGTTACTACAGGAAGGCTATAAGACCAGTGTTCCCGAGGATCAAAACGTCAAAATGCTGCACATGTGGACGAAGACATCACAACAAATGTTCGAAATGGCCGCCGTTCATGTGAAGACAGGCTCCAGCACGTATTCGCATCGGTGCCCGTACACGTTCAAAAATCCCAGGTGTGTTCCAAATGCAGTGGCAGCCATCAACAATGCATTCCTTTTTTTTCGTGGACACTATCAACAGGGTCGGCATACACCAAAATTTTAAATATCTCCCCACAAAAAAAAAACAGTGTTGCAACATTTACCATGTTTGCACGTGTCCATACATCGTAACGGGAAAACAGCCGTTTTCCGGAAATATGTTTACTAGCATTTTTTGCTTGTTTCATTGTCCTCGACACACACCTTTTGTTTGTACCTATAATTACCAAACATCCTGTATATGGCGTAGTGTTCAGATTAATAGCCTCCCACCACGGCTCGATTCCCGAAGGTGGGAAAAGTGTCGGACGTTGCGGTGCCCGACAAGTTTTCTCGGGGTACTCTCGCTTCCGCCGCCCATGCGTTACGCCGTTGCTCCATTACGCTCCTCATATCACTTTCACCACAGATATCAAGAGGCCTCCCTAGATCTACTGTGTTTGTGTGTGAGGCAGGAGTGGTAAAGTTGTCACTAACCGACTTATGTAATACAATATCGTCTCTCCGTGCAAGCCACTCAGCTGACGTGCATTGTTCTGCTATTATCCTTTTTCCTATGGGACTTTAAGCGGTGGCCACATTACTTTATTTTTGGCCAGCATAGTTCAAAGTCTAACGCTTGTTTCTATAGTTGTGGTTTTTGAATCCGGATGTTATTTTTACTGTTATGGCAGCCTAAAATACCAATTTTTGGCAATTTTGAGGTGCCCGAAAATAATGTTTAAAATAAACGTGCCGAATTATTAAACTATAGCGACAGAGTTCTAAGTGTGTGTTATATTCGTATATATGCAAATGTAATGCGCCTAATAGCAAAAAAAAAAAAAAAAAAAAAAACAATAATTGCAACTCGTTGCAGCGAATTCCAAGCGCAGGTAGGAAGGCCTCTTAAGGTGGTCGTCTGTGTGGGTAATGTTTTACCGAATAGTCTTGTAATTGTATGAGCTCTGTATAATGCTCGGTGGTCTGGACAGGCGCCGCCTTAAGGTCACGGTCTACAGCAATTTTCATCATATTTTTATTTTTACATTTGTACCAGATAGTCTTTTTCTTGTTATAGACATAGATTTTGACAACATTTTGCTCTTATAAATTTATTTATCACTAATAGTTTTTGCGAAATGGTTCTAAATGTCAAAATGTTCATTTTACGGTTTTCAGTATGACACTTAAACAAACCGACGTACCAAACTGAAAAAAATTCACAGTGAATAACGCTGTAGCAGGCTTCAAGTTATCCTACATGAAAGCCAAAAGTAAACTATTTTTGTGTTTAAATAAAAATGTCGAAATTTCAAATAAAAATTAAAACATCAACAATATTCTACAAATAGAAAAAAATTTTATTGTATGACTTAATATAGGAGACCTTGTAGAATACAAGATCGTTATTCACTGTCTTTTTTTTTTTTTTTTCAGTTAGGTATGTCGATTGGTTTTAGTGTACACAAAATCGTAACATGCAAATTTTAATATTTACGATCCCCTACGCAAAAACAATGAGAGAAAAAATTAATGGGAACAAATTTTTTTACAATGTATGACTAAAATAAGAAAAAATATTCGATATAAATATATAAACAAAAGTATGACAATAAAAAATGCTGTAGACCTTGCCCTTAAAATGATGTTAAACAGCTGCAGAGATTTCCACATGCGAGCCTCCTCGCACGGGTACCGAGCATTGCACGTTATACCGATATTGCATTGTACGTTATATCGATATTACGTTGCACGTTATACTGATATTGCGTTGCACGTTATACCGATATTGCGTTGCACGTTATACCGATATTGCGTTGCAGGTTATATCGATATTGCATTGCACGTTATACCGATATTGCGTTGCACATTATACCGATATTGCATTGCACGTTATACCGATATTGCGTTGCACGTTATATCGATATTGCGTTGCACGTTATACTGATATTGCATTTCACGTTATACCGATATTGCATTGCACGTTATACCGATATTGCGTTGCACGTTATACCGATATTGCATTGCACGTTATACCGATATTGCGTTGCACGTTATAGGGCCTACCGATATTGCATTGCACGTTATACTGATATTGCATTGCACGTTATACCGATATTGCATTGCACGTTATACCGATATTGCATTGCACGTTATACCGATATTGCATTGCACGTTATACCGATATTGCGTTGCACGTTATATCGATATTGCGTTGCACGTTATACCGATATTGCGTTGCACGTTGTACCGATATTGTGTTGCACATTATACCGATATTGCGTTGCACATTATAGTGATATTGCATTTCACGTTATACCGATATTGCATTGCACGTTATACCGATATTGCATTGCACATTATACCGATATTGCGTTGCACGATATACCGATATTGCGTTGCAGGTTATATTGATATTACATGAAGCCAATGGAAAACTGGAACATTTTTTATGTATGACAAATTTGATGTTCAAACAGAAACATAGTTCAGACATTCTAAAAAAGATAGGTAAAGGACTTTTTCTGCCCAAATAGGTACAGTGCATAAGCGAATAAAATTAATAGTGTTTAGGGAAACATTTTTCTTTCAGTAAACTAGCGGTTATGAACGAAGGTGATGCGTAACTTTACCGGCTTCAATTATTTTAGTACACATATTTATTTATTATATGTGAGTTGTCAAACTTCCTCAACTATAGCCTTTTTATTATTTAAATTTCATACTAGTAAAAATGTTTACGAAATTGAAACAGGCATTCATTCTTTAATGACATTCCAGTATGTCATTATTCTGCATACACGTTGTTGGTATGTGTTTACTTCCGAAATGTCCTCTATAACGCTCGAAATGAAACCATTTAACTCCCCATCAAAGGACGACTGACCACTTCGGAGCTCTGACTCGATCTAAGATACGAACTTAAAAGACTGCGTGGTAGATAAATAAACTCTGAAAACATCAATTAATTTCAACGGTTTTTTCGAAGCCAATTATGGATAAAATACACAATGACAATCTTTCGGACAGTATCCATTTTATCACGTTTTTATCAGTTCTCTTCCTTGTCTGTTTGTTTTTCTATTCGGCAAAAATTATATGTTTGGTAATAATATAATAAACAATGTATTAATATGGGGTTGTCATAGGGTTTTATTACACGCTTTCGTGTCTATTTGTGCGATACAAATTTGCAATCGATTTTAAACTAACTTCCTGATGAGCTAGAAACCTAAAACTTTAAACATACATCATGACTGTAAGAGGGGGAAAAATCTAAATGAAATAATTAAAAAATAAATTAGTTTTTTATATACTACGTTTTAAAATCACACGATTGCGAAATTTCACACACACAGATTAAAAATCAGAACATAATTTTAAGTAAAAAAAATGTTCATATACGTATTTAAAACGGACTAAAAATACAAACTAAGTTGTTCTATGAAAATGCTTCTAAGATTAAAGCAAAAACGAAGGGCTCACGCAGCAGATAATAGTAAGGATTGTAGAGAGTAGTCGTCGTTGAGAAAACTCACACAACAGTTCATATCATCTGCAGTGCAATAATATGGAATGTGACTTACGTGAACTATTCATGCATCAAATATCACCTAGTGCATGTGCCCCACGTTTTTTGTTTTAATATTATTTAAGTATATTTATAGGATAAATAAATTCGTACTTTACGGTCGGTTTTAAATATGTGGTATATTAAAATCTTTTTATTTATATTATACTTCATGGAGAAGAATAAATGCTGATACAGAATACAAAATGAAAGTTTTTTCAAGTATTCTCTTGGGGCAAAAATTATTTTCCGCTCGAAGATTTCAGAGCATTATAAAAAACCGCCTTATGTTCTTGTAGAAATGAGGACCTCACTGAGACAAACGCAGAAGCCAGTCGTGGTATAGATCTAGATTCGCCTACTGAGCCACTTATTTAATTTAACATATAGTTTTATATCCTTTCTCTCTCTTTCTCTCTCTCTCTCTCTCTCTCTCTCTCTCACTCACCAGGGCTGTCAGATTGGCAGCGCCCTGGAGGGCGTTCAAGAGGGGAAAAATCATAATTTGGTTTTTGAATAACATAGTGTGAGTTTTGTAGATGTAAGTTGGAAGTATATTTTCGTCTTTAAAAAAACGTTAACTCAGTCAGTTTCCCCATAATGGCATTTCAAAGTCAAAATCTTATTTTTTTTTACTTCACACCCTCCCCCTTTAAAAAAACTAATCAGCATAATGGAACTAAATATTTCGCAGAGAAAGTATGTATCACTGGAACAGCTTGTATATATAGAGACGCATTAATTTTTTTTTATATTTAAAAAAAATATGACACTTGGAATTTATTTTAGCTACGTTTAGCAGCTTTGTCAAATACAAAAATTAATTTGCATTGCTTTATAATACGTTTCATATCCCGTGACATGTACTTTCACTGTTAATTATTTCGTTTCGTTATTATAATTGGTTTTCGGGCGGCGCATGCAGCAAAAACATGTAAAACTTGACTTTGAAAGCCACTTAGGGAAAACTGGCCGAGATAATTTTTTTTACAAGAGGATATTGTACTTTCAAGTAATGTCTATAAAAATAACATTTGCATGCAAATATAATATTATGGTTTTTCCCCTCTTGAACGTCCTCAAAAGTGTACAAGTGTGTTTGGTATCAAAATGTTATATTGTTACGAAATAGTATTAGTTTTGTAGGCGATGCTTGGGAGTACTGTTTCCTCTTATGTAACACGTTTATCTGACATAGTTTACTCATAACGGTGCCTCAAATTCAAGATTTACTTGATAGGCGCCATGCAAATGTAAATGGTGAATTGACTGTAAATAGTGAAAACAAGTTTAATAACTTAAATGTAATAATTCACAGTTAAATAACATGGCGTAGACTACATAACCTAATATTATAAAAACTCACAGTGAACAACTTTTGTATTTTTTAAAAATTGCTGGGTTATCAACTGTTTCCTGTACATTTACGAATATTTTTAAAGGTTCAAGATATTGCTCTTTTATATTTCGTGTGGTTTTTTGTTTATTTCAAAAATATTCTACAAGTATTAGCGCTTGTAAATTGTCAAATTTATTCGTTTCTCGTGCAGTTTTTTTTTTTTTTTTTTTAATTGCTGGGGGAGATTAACTTATAACCAAAACATTTTTCTGCTCGCATTACGGCCTGCAGGAAACGGCTATTCTGAAACTGTACAGTTCGTCTTCCTCTACAAAGTGTTACTTTAGCCGAGGATTTAACAATCATGAGCTGATATTGCATATATATATATATATATATATATATATATATATATATATATATATATATATATATATATATACATACATATAATACAGGAAGTTTTAAAAGTGTAACTAAAAATAATATCACTAATAATATTCTGTGTTTATAAACATAATTTGTGTCATCACCATTTTTTAAAACATCCTGTACATACCATCGTATGTACAGTAAGTATCTAGTCTGAAGCCGTTGGCCTCTGGCATGTAGTATTACATTCTCGTGTTTGTTTGTTGGACAGCATAAAGAAGCGGTATGCGTGTGGGTGCGTGGCTCTGCGTGGCTTGCCAAGTACTGCTGGACAAGGAGACCTTGGGATTGGTCCAGAGGCTGGAGAAGAGTCTAGATGCTGTCAAGAAGATGCTGCACGAGGTGCCATTAGTGGATGGGTGAGTAGGCCGACACACAAACACACACACGTTGTTCATTTGCTGCAGGCGAAACATTTAAAACTAGGAATTTTATCAACACTATATTTTAAGTGATGTGATTAAGCTTATTTACAGATCGTTCGCGATAAAGTGAGCACTTATGACTACTCCCGTGTTTAGAATAATGATTAAAAAATATTATTTACATTGACATACGTTAAATTTTGGGTTTGATAAAATCTTTCCACTTAAATAGTTTTTTTAGGTTACTTTGTTTACATTTGAAAGTGGCAGGAAAGTATAAAATAGTCAAAGAAAATATGTAACTAGGGCTTAAAAAGAGGTCACTTTATCCTGAATCACCTATAGCAGAAATGACGAGCTCTTAACTACTAATCCTGATGTCTTGCCTGTTTAAGGCCACGTTCGATAGTTTTACACTGATTTTAAAAATAATAAAATGCATAATAATCTTTATATCGAAGAATCCCTATGCTGTTTAGTCACAAATATATCATAATTTGTACCTAATTTTTTTCGGGTAGCGACAAACCTTATAGTTTTTAAAATTTTTGCATCCAAAGTGTTACAAATTTGGTTATGAAAGTAAGCCGAACTCAAACAATGTGTATGGATGCATTTTCTTGGCTTGTGGGTGTGAGCCGCGTCTGAAGATTTTCTTGCGACGTTTCGGCAGTCGTTGCAGCTGCCATCATCGGTACTCCGGCTACCTGATGATGGCAGCTGCAACGACTGCCGAAACGTCGCAAGACAATCTTCAGACGCGGCTCACACCCACAAGCCAAGAAAATGCAGACAACGGCCGCGAAAGCCTGCGATCTATTTTAATGTGTATGGATATATATATATATATTGCAAACGAATTGTGGATTATTTTGCAAAACCCCTACATAGAACTGTGCACCTTAAGGCTGCTCGCAGTCTGGAATTATTTCAAAACATTTTTTAAAAAAAGTTTTTAGTTTTTGCACCAACGTGAAAAATGAACCTATCCTGGCCTTAAGTTTTTGCTTGGTGAAAACTTGGTAAAAAAAAAGTTATCTGTATCAACAGACAATGTTTAATGTAAATTGAAGTTTATGCTACATACAGTACAGGCTAATTTGTATTCCGAATTAAAGCTAGGATTAACACTATATGCTTTAAAAAAAATTAACTGGGTGTACGTTTACTTAAACGACATTACTATGTTTTATACAGTTGTGAGGAATATAATTTAACTGAAACAAAAAAAACGTAAATTAATAATTAATGTAATATTTTGCATCTATTTGCTGTAATAAACGTTGTACGTAACATTTCGTAGGCAACCAACTCGTATCACAAGTAGGTTATACGGAGCATGTTCGGTGAGTGTGGGTACGTGAATTATTGACTGTCACCAAAAAATAACGCAAAATTTGCACTTTCTCTGCTCGGTACATTTAAAATAGCGGAAAATTTTCTTAAATATACGACTATAAATTAATAAAAAAAATTTTGGAATTGGACGTAGTTATGCATAAAGGAACCAACATACAGTTTACTGGAACTGATATATTCATGGTCCAAGTCAACTGCATGTGTTTCAACATTGTATAAACCGTTTTGAGTTCTATTTTTATCCTTCTAATATTACGAGGATTGCCGCTCGTTCTTTTTCTGGTCAATAGTATGGATCTTCTCCTTCTACTTGGAATTAGTACGGTTTCTCTTTGCATAATTACGCCCAATTGTGGCAGTAGTTCGTCCCCACTGTTCAACTCAGCAGATAGCTCGATCTCTTCCACCATCGCAGTGAGTAGACGTGTTGTTTTCCAGACACAACGACCTGCCCTGGAACATTCGCAAGTTCCTGAAGAACCAGCTGGCGAACTTCAGGTTCGCGGAGGACCTGCGGCACAAGTCGCCGTGGTCTCGCAGCTCCTGGTCGCACACGGACCTACTGCGTCTGCGCGAAGGCATGGTGGGCGCTCAGGTAACAACACTTGTCTAGGTACTTGACCAGTGAAACCCTGGAGGATCTGCAATGCTTCCTTTTGCTGACCACCCTCTTCCTTTCCACGACCCGTTTCACCAATAGTATAGGTTAGTTTAAGATAGTTGTCTTTGGTTTAAGTTAGTTTAGATTTAAAATGTTTTCTGACTTTCGCGACCATTGTTGATATTGTTATCTTAGCATTCGAAATTGAGCCGCATCGTAGTTGTGGTGAGTACCAACGTTTTGCCTCACAATTACATCAGTAGAGGTACGTCAATTTCGCATATACATTCCAGGTGAGGTTGAACGCCAAAATGTATACTTCATAATCACGTGTGTGATTAGCTGGCGGCTGTCACGAAACGCATTTGACTACCGTAAGCCAGTAGTGAATAAGCCAATTGTTCCTAGAGCTATCGCGTGCTACTCGCTTGTAAGGTTGTAAGCCAGTGAATAATAGACAGTATCCAGAGCGTGTACAGGACTGAGAAATCTAGGCTACTGCCAGATGAATCCGCGAAATTGACGTACCTCTATACATCAGGCATCTTCAGTGTTGATTTCCAACTGAAGTCCAGTGCAGATAAATTATTAAAAGTAATTGATAAATATACATACTAATGTTAAATATACAGAATTCCTCAGATTGGGATACCTCACACCAATAGGATAAGGCCTTCTCTGATTGGCCGAATGCCATAGCCAGTGAGAAGATACCTCCTGTGATTGGCTTTCCCCACAGCCAACCAAGAGAGGTCTCCTGTGACTGGCCAAACCAGCACACCCATGGATTCACTGTCAATTGAGCTTGACTTTCCTCAGGACCTCAGTTGAAATTCAACCCTGAAGATTCCTGCTGCGTCTCGAGGTGAAATGTTGGTTGGAACTCTCTACCATTATGACGCGGTTCAACCCCGAAAGCGAAGATAGCAATAGTTTATATTAGTTTCAAATTCCAAAGACACTCGTCAGTTAAACAATGTACGGATTTATCAGGTTGGGGAACTGCAATAACAATTCATATGTATCTTTGTAACAATTTGCGCCTGCGCGAAGTGTGGTGCATGCACAATATTTCGTTTCATCCGGACGCAGCTAATTGAAGAGGCGAAAGTAGCTGGAACGGTTCCAATCCTCAAGTACCTAGACTCAAGTGGTAACAACTTCTTGTAATCCATCATTTACTGCAGCGCATCACTCGGAGACGTGCCAGAATTCGGGTACCATGCTACGAGATATTTGTGATCCTTGTACACACAGCGACCCAATTAATTCTCGTTCGATGTTTACAATTGTGACAATGTTTTAATGTTGATTCCAGGATCTGTACGGTGCAGTATGACATAACTATCTCCTTGATACAGTAGCAACATTGGAAATCACACAAGTGATATTTAAAATTTTCGTAGTCTATATTTCCATTTCGAGGTAGGGTTGCAATATAAAGAAAAGAACGCAATAAATCTTGGTGTAGGGCATATTAAACTATTGTGATATCGATAAAATTTCAATATAGGTTCAAACAACTTCTAAGTGTTATAAATTTAATGTGTAACTATATAAAAAAATCTTGACGCATATTACCATGAACGTGGCGTGTTTGGTAATTCCTTGTTTTTTCATCAATTATGTTCGATTCGGTTCGTATCGATATTACTTTCTGAATACTTTATAACTCGCTAAATGGAAAGAGCAAGTTGGAAATATTCCTCGGGTGGAACACTCTAACTTGTGTCTCTCCGAGCACGACTGCGTTGATTACATTCGTTTTTGTCTGACGGTGTAGGACTTAACTTGTATGAGCTACTCTGTAACAAACTTATCAAATAGTAATAGAGGTTACTAACCTTTACACAGTATGGCTAACCTACTATACTTCAGCTTGTAAAGAGAGCACATGTTGAGCATTGTTACTATACAGTTCTGATGACATAAGTATATATTTGTTCCCTAAAAATATACAGAAAAACTACAATTTACGTATGGGTAACAGCTTTGCCATACTTACTTTCTAAACACGACTGTACATCGGTACGGTAATCTTAGAAATACATTTTGACAGTAGGTCTATGGTTAGTATGCCGGATGATGCCGTTGTTGGGCGGATTTTCTCGGGGATTTCCCATTTCCCTCGCCCCCTCATTCCGACGCTGCTCCATACTAACCTCGCGTCACCCCTCACCAGCACTAAAGGCTTCAATGTTAAGTGCTGACCAAAATCTCTCACTCACTCGCTGGCAAAGAAAGGCTGACTGGTCGACGAGACGAACCCATGTTACTCCTGGTACACCTACGGGTTCAGGAACACATGGGTAGGTTCTGCCAAACAAGCCAGCTCCAGAAAACTTGTGGTTAGTGAAAAGGTTAACATTTTTAGCTGGTGTAAGACAGTATTAGTTTATACACACTTCATTAAATCACGAGCATATATCTAATTTCATAGCCTTACAAAACGTTTTACTGATTTTGTCGTTCTCAAAGAACAGAAATAAAACATCTCGCAGAAATAAGGCATTTAAACAACAAACATCAAGGAATACACTACGATGGTAATAAAACATACGTAAAACTTTTTGGCTTTCTTAAGTGATTAAATACGAATACATGTCTGCACAATTCTTGGATTTGTTTTCAATATAAATTTTTAACACATCACAAATTAAAATTAAGTACTTAAATATTTTTCAAGGACGTATTCAGTTCAATTCGCGTAATAGCGTCACATAGTTTTGTCGTCGGTATTGAAATGAGAATGAAATGACCAGATAATTTTAGTGGTCATAAAACGTAATAATTTTTTTAAGGAACAAGCGACTTTTTATACTGCAGAAATTATATTTTTCGTGGATGTTAGTTTAGTGATCATAATTCTTGAATATCATGATGTTAAAGGAGAGTTTTATAAAACGGTACGGAACCAATTTTTGTTTCTACGTGTTAATGCTTGTTATTGTAATAATCGTTCGCCCTATTGTGACTATCAAATAGAACATTAGCTTATATTGTATAGAATGCAAACTAGCATGTCTGCCGATTTAGACACTCATCAGTGAGATATGAACATTTATTGTAATCCGATACGGGGGAAACTAACAAAAACCATCTACCAAAATTCCACTTTCCTTCCATTAAACAAATCAAAATTATAGCTGGCCGAAGAATTTTACTGTTTGAGTAAGTTTTACATTTGTACGAGATATGGTTTGTTTGGTAGGCGAACATTGAGACTATTTTTCACTGTAGCGGAAATTTGTTAGCTTTCATTATTTTTGTATGATGGTCTATGAAAGGCCAATTTTGCAGAAAACGGTTTAATGAAACAAAGGAAAACCGATTGACGTATCTAACTGAAAACATTCACACTGAATAAAAAGGCTACAGGCTACAAGTTATCCAATATAAAAAAAAATAATTTTCTAAATTTTGAATTTTTAAAATTTTGTTTTATAATGTCAACACTGTTTTAAAAATACAAAAATAAATGTAATCTTAAATAGGAAACTTTATAACTCACAGCATAGTTATTCAGAGTGAATTACATCAGTTCGGTAAGTCACTCAGTTTTTCTTTTCTGACATAACACCGAATTCTGCAAATTTGGGCTTTCGTAGGCCATTGTACAAAAACTATAAAGGCTAACGAATTTTCGTTACATTGAAGAATAGGCACAATGTGTATCTGCAAAACAAGCCATGTCTTGTATAAATACAGAAGTTATTGTAAAAATTAAAATTTTCGACGAGTTCCCCTCTCCCCTCGCCTCTCAAACCACGCAGAGCTCGGAAACAGAAAGTGATGTGCTTTTTCTGAACAGTCATAAATCAACATCTGTTGAAGTTGTCACTTGTTTAGACAGTCCTACTCTTCTAAGACTTAGTTTGCCTCATTTTGAGATCATCTGTCGCAAGCAAGCGTAACGGAAAACGTTGGAACTTTAAATGGCAGAGTGCGCGGATGTTTTTCCACCTCGGTGTGGCGTGACGCGTGATTACTCATCGTCGACTACGGATCCCATCAGTCCTGGCCAGAGTGTTTACTCGTGCGAACATAACGATGTAAGTTTCTCGAAAGATTTCTCTCTCATCTACCCCCGTCTCACTCTTTAGCTCTATGTTTTATCCCATTACTGTCCCTTACAGCTCCTAGGCCTAACCCTGCCTTCTCAGAGAGGATACCCACCCACTTTACAAGACGGCTTACTGGGTCGCCACAATTCCCGTAACCAACATACAGCCTCCGTAGTGTATTCGGTTAGGCACAGAACTACGGTGCGAGAGGTCTTGGGTTCGAGTCCTGGGCTCGGGCATGAGTGTTGTGTATTCTCTTTACCTCACTTTGCCCTCGTAGGCTCTCAAGATATCGCTGTTAAATTACCGTAAAACCATCTTACTTCACCCTAAGCTTAAATAAAATGAACACCAGATTTTTTAGGTGTTTTCGTGAGAAATGAATCATTACTAGTCCAAAGGACAAGTCTGTGTACTGTAGTTCTCGTGACAAAGGATAATACGCCATGAGGTTCTGTGCGACATTTTTCTGGAGCATTGCTTGTGTAACTTGAGTGAGAGTTTGACGAACTGGAATATGCTGTGAGACAAGTTTTCGCCCAAGTTACACCAGCAGTGCTTCAGAAAATATCGCACAGAACCTGGCGTATTATCCTTTGTCACGAGAACTACAGTACACAGACTGATCCGTTGCACATGTAATGATTCATGTCTCAATAAAACATCTAAAAAAACTGTCCTGGCTACTCTCATTAAGGCTTTAAAAAAATTATCGTGAAAACAGTGTAAATAAGAGAGCATAGCATTGAGTGGTAAAATTATAAATACTGTTTAGAGATATAACCTTGAAGATAATAACTAAGCTGTGGTGCAGGTGAGATCATTGCCAAAGTTCAATTGTCAATATTTTAAATTATTTACAGTTAAAATTCATGCTAAATATTCGGTCACATATAAATTCACACAGTGGTACGAAATATTATAAAATATAATTCCTTTCTCTTTTTTTGCGTAGGAAACTAAACTTAGTTACTAACCATTTGACCGTGCTAAAATATGTTGTTAATTTTAAATTATCATGATGCCATACATTTTTCTAATGACCATATTTTATACTTTTATGTGGAAAACATTTATCTTTACCATTATTAAATGTTTATGATTAAGTTATCGATTATTTATAATGGAAAACAGACGTTTATAGTTTGCGAAATATAGACACGTTTTACTATTATAATGATTCGTAAATATCCAAATTTGCATTTTACGGATTTATGTCCGCCACTAAAACTAACTGACATACCGAACTGGAAATGGGTTGCAAGGTCTCCTATAAAAAAATACATGTTTTAGTATTACAAAAAAACGCTGGAGTTTGAAGTTAAAATTTAAACAAATTCAATATTTTTTTAAATAGCGGATTCATAATTTATACCATTAGACAGCATGAAAATCGCCTCTTAGCAATAACAGAGTTTCTGACTGTCTTCTGGTATGGACTGTATTACGACCGTGTTGCGTAGGTTCTCTATACGCAGGTTTATATAAAGAATCCATCCAGTGCGTGAACATTTTGTCTACATAAATATTTTGTGAACTTAAATATCTTGAGTTTAACAAAATTTCAGCACTATACTTTTTTGTAAAGTGACACACGTTCTCAACTTAATTCAAAGTGCAATATCCTTTATTATTTACTGTATAATTTGTCTCATTGTGATGATATTGGCTTTGCATTTATTTGTACAGTGATGACAACATACGTATTATTGATTTCTGTGGTCAGATTACGCCTAAAATTTAATTTATATTCGTGTTGTATGTTTGCGGCCCTGGAAATAAAATTAACGTTTAAATTGCATCGCTATTCCAGTGTTCTGTACTAGTAGGGGTTACGTACTTCCATGTATAATGCAGTAATTAATTAAACATAGTTCCATGTATAATGTAGTAATTAATTAAACACAGCTCCCAAACGTATAAGCTCATACAGTTTGATTTTTTTTTTTTTTGGCACGAGTTTCACGATAGCGGTAAAGTTGTCATTAACTAAACGGATGCGAAAAGAGAAACGAAATATCGCACCACGCATTTGCGTTTGCCAAGTAATATTAACAATAATTTCAGAACTAAAGCAGAGCGTTTTTTATTCTTATACAAGAAAAAGTATAGTCATTCTACTGGTATTAACGTAATTGTCTTGAATTCGGATAAATACTAGCAGACAAAACGAAATATTCGATTGTTTGCACAGGTATTGAAATATTTCTCAGAACTGTATGGATATACAGCAATCGTACGACGTGTGCATTAAAGCATTAAATCTTAAAATTCAGCGTGAGACGGTATGAATATATATTACACACACACACACACACACATATATATATATATATATATATATATATATATATATATATATATATATATATATATAGCATGACGTGAAACAGAATAGTGAAATAACTGACCTCAAGTTATTTATGAGAAAACAGTAAGTATAGGGTCCTTATGATGTAGTAAATAAGTGCTTAGTGCTGTAGACGCTGAGGAATGATAAATTTCAGGCCACATATACACACTTAAATAAAGTAGAAGGACTTTACATAAGGATTTCTCCCAGGCATAAAAATGAAGGACTGTTGAACCATGAACAGAGCATTTACAGTAATGATATTATTACAGTGTATCATTCGCAACTAATTTGACAGTTTAATCTGTTTATATATATTTGTTTGACAGGAATATGCGTTTTTTCATAAAATATATAAAAATTTTAATGAATCATGACAATTAAAATCTTATTTCGTGTTAGTTTTTTATTGGTGGTGCCGTGTCATTTTTCGCGGTATAATAAAAACTCCGCTGAATAGATTTGCGAAGTCGACTTGCAACATAAATACTTGAGTAGATCCGTTCACTTCGTAGTATATATAGTCCGCGCACGATAAATTAACCCTGTTAAGTGCCACTCAATTACACAATCTGCACTTAATAAAATGTTACATCTTAAAATTATTTTTTTGTAATTCGCTACCAACTGTGCTGAGATTAAATTAACCAAAGTTTTTATTAAATTTCATACATCAAGGCTGTGATTTTTTTAATGAAATACGATTTTAAAAGTTCTCACTTTATCGTGAACAACTTACTGAACAATGCGACAGCGGATGTTTTGCTTGAGACCAACAAATCATTACTCGGCAGTTTCCGTATCTGACTTCTCGAGTCCCTTCAGGGAGCGGATCATTTCTCCAGTCACATCCGAGGATGGTTATTGACATTCGGTTCGGTCATTTCTCTGTCAGGGAAATCAATTAATATAGTTTTAATACATGCATATCTTAAAACAATCTGACGAAACAAATTTATTCAGTTCAATATAAAAATATTTAATCTGCGTCGTCATACGCTGTTTTATTATTCATATTACCATTCGTAGGTGTTCAACTCTTCACCCTGTTGTGTTGCTCTATATATACTGTATATATATATATATATATATATATATATATATATATATATATATATATACACACATAAACAGAGTAATTCCTCGATTTACGTCGGAGTTAGATTCCTAAAAACAGCGAAATAATCTGAAACGACTTAAATTCAGTCAGTCCTGCCCCGTACACAGCCTATAGCCAAACCTTTTTGAAACATAAGAATGTTAACTGTCTGTAAATGTATTAACGAGATTGCTCTGAATGAGCGGCCACTTAAATTGACAAATGGGTGTGCAAACATATACCATATAAAGTGGTACGACGTTAATCTAGTACTTACTATATATACATACATATAGTTGTCGCCTGAGTAGGCCCATTTGTCTAGACGCTTGAAAAACATTGGAATATTCAATACATTTTCTGGAAGAAATAGTTTTATTTTACATTTATGTATGCAGTATCTTAATCCGTTGCATAAACATTTACTCTTGGTGTTCTTACGTGGACTAACACATGCGTATTTCACTTTGTCTTAACAAAACATATGACAGTATCGAACATATCGTCATAGTCTTTGTACTAACGTTATAATGTCTCATACATATATTTTTGCATGCGCAACATAATATGCCGATTAAAATAGATTCCTGCACCTCAAAAGTTCATAATACTAGCAATAAAATGAATGTAGGAAATTACATTATGATTAGAAAAAAAGGTTTTACGTAATTTGCAGGTAAAGTATTTAGGACACTCAACCCAAGTTTATTATCCTGAAAGCAAATTGTCTAACCATTGAATTCCTACAGGTAAATGCCTAGTGCTATGTACACATTATTGGAAGACGTGTTCTATGCAGCCAGTTGTGTGTTATCTTTGAACATTTTCTGCACAAGTGGGACTCATCAATATGCAGAGAATTTTTACACTTGTATGTATTTTATGAGCATGTCTTACATTACAGTCGAGAGACTAGTACTGAAGGTTTCAGTGCCAAAGTTAAATAAATGATTAGATAGGTTTAAATGTTCATTATTGTTACGTGTCCAGGGTAAAGACAGTCATAAAATAAAAACGATTTAAATTAAATAAAACGCAAGTTCCAATATTTAGAAGCTTGAATGGCCTTGTCGAATTCCTTGAAGCCATGATCCTTCATTTCTACTGCAGATATGGAAAAACGTTTCCACAGTTTAGTTAGAAAAGGTTTTTTTTTGTATGCAGTTTTTTTTATATGCAGTTTTTTTTTATTAAGAAAAATGTTATAGAGACTTGGCGAATTAGTTCATTAATGAGAATTTCCTTACATTTTGAATTTTTCTTTGAAAAAAAGTTGTTAATATAGTATAAACAGTTCTCAACAAAACTGTCTAACAGTTTTTCTATATATACCCCGGGTTATGATTTTAAAAAATAACCATCGTAAAAGCAGCAGTAATGAATAAGCATGGCATTAAGCAGGTCGTCCGTGGATAAATAAGATCACATATGTATTTTTGTTCAATCACTGGGACCTCTGGGGTTGAATTGTATAATTACTATGTCGCGCATTACATTTATGCAGATTTTGTATAGTACGGTTTCTCTGACTGAAAATGGATCCTCCTCTAGTAATTGAAAAATAAAGCTAAACTGACTTTTAAACCCCGTTTGTATCATACATCTCAGTGCCCTGGTGGTGAAAAGAAATGCTGTTGGAATGAGTCCCATCTTTACCAGGGTGCGTCCGATCACTGATTAATATCGTTATTTTTTTACTTACTGCTGTTATTCACGAAGGGTTTACCTTGTATCAAAGCTGAAATAACTAACAACACTATGAAAAACAAGTAAATATAAAACGATTGAATGGATTGTGTCGCGGTTTACGAAATCTGGCAACCCACTGTCGAAACGAACTTGAGGTATATTGTGATAGTACGGTGACGCTAAATATCTGCCCTGCCATCAGTATTAATAATTGTATGGCAAAGCGTTTCACCTGGCCACGGCAAATGCTCAATCTGCGTCCGGTAACAGGGGGAGGGCAGTAAGAGTCACTCTTTCTCACCCACAACTTATATTTTCACCTCTACTCGCAAGTCTCTAAATTGGCATGCAAAGTTTCCATCGGTGACTACCGCAAACGTTTCTCTAAGTGGTGAGACTGTATTTTTACACGAACTATTAAAGATAAAAGAACGATACGTTCCCTATTGATAGCATTGAATTTTCTGTATAAAAAATTTAGCATCTAAAACTGAGACTGAAAACCACAATTTTTGTCACGGTAAAAAAAAAGTCTTACTTACTGTTGAAAGTGAAGGTACGAAACTGGTTCTTCGACAAGAAACATTTCTGAAATTTTATTTGGCCATTTTTTAATCACCCGTTTTCTACCGAATAACGCTGTGCTAGTTCAACAGTGTAACATCTTAAATAATTTTAATTTTTTGGTTACACACATGATAATATTCAGTTTTTTCTGATCCGCCCAATGCAATATAACATCAGCTAAATATCGTTTTAAAAAGGTTCAAAATTGCATAGACAATTCCTGATTTGTGTACGTGAAACCAAAACAAACTCAAGTTCCAGTGGCAGAAAAATTTGAGATATTACACTATTTAACTAGCTGAGCGATATATCTTTCGCAATCCAAACCAAGGCGAAAGTATGTATTGTTCCGCCTACCTTGGGTGTTGACTGATGAATACGGAACAATTAAAACTGTACAGGAAAGATACCCAAGGACCAGAATATTGTAAACCCCAGTGCACATTTCGATACAGGATGTCTGTAGGCATCTGTTTGCTCCGAAGAATGACATGAGATGTGTCCCTACAACGGAGAAGCGCCGGAACGAGAAAACCCGCCAACCAGCGTCATCGTCCGCCACGGTTCCAGCATGCGAAAATCCGAGAACCGACGACGCCGGGAATCAAACCCGGATCGCTTTGGTGGGAGGCGAGTGCTCTGGCCACTGCGCCAATCACGGCTCCCGATGGGAACGATGAAATCTACACTCACAGTTCTTAACTTCCTGTGGGGCTTGTTCTCGAGTTTTTTTCAGACTGGTGCCAATAACTAGAATATTTTTTAACCAAAAGTTTTGAAAAAATTTGAGTCAATGTGCAATCACACGATGCACAATACTGTGGACGCGGTTTTTAAAATAATCTACCATTCGCCAGCAAAAAAATTATTTCCTTCATTTTTGCATATTTTCACGACGAAAAACGTGGTACTTTGGGTAATGAAATCTAAGAAACCGTTCAGTATAATTCTACAAAAAAATTCAGCTACAAATTATAACATATAAGTGTCAAAAATGTGCAGCGAAATTTTGATATGAGTATTAGGTAGCAATAAAAAAAATATTTTCGAAATCACTGCAAAACTCGGTAACAAGGCCGTAAAGTTAGCAAATGGCGTCACAATACTGATTTGCTGAAGTTAATAATTATCAGCTCTTAAAAAGCGCCCTCATCTGTTTCTCGTATCTACAATATATTAGGTCAGTTCTGGGAACATTCATCAATTGTTCATTAGAACAAAATTTTGGAAAAAAAAAAAAAAAAAAAAAGTTATTTGGTTGTAATAAGATAACCACAGATGCCAACTTCGCTGTATGTGTACAATATTTACTATAGTTATGTAAAACGGAGAATGCTTGCGTAGTGCAATCATGTCCCTGAAATAATGGATGTTTTGTATGTTGAGAGGCTGTTTCATTTTATTCTAATGGCTTTATATCTCGTCGACAGCAAGGTCATTAGAGACAGTTTCACACTGTTATGCATACGTACAAGAACTGACTCAGAAATTGGCTATGGTTTCTGTTAAGGAACCATCCTAGCATTCGCCTGGAGCAATTTCTGGAAACTTTCTAAAAATGAAATTAGAATAGCTGGAGCCGGAAATCTAACATAGATCCTCTCGAATGCGAGTCCCGTTGTATTACCATTACACCACATGGGGGGTGGAGCTGAATTGTTGTCCCTTGAAAGGGCAGCCTTTCAGAGGTTATGTAAGGATACGTTGCTACTTCACAGGTGCAACAATCAAAGGCACTTATGGAAATTCACAAGGGTACATACAGTAGGTCGGACAAAATTTCAAGTTTTTGGGGTATGAAATTTTATTCCAAATAAGTTTTCTCGTGTTCAAAATCTCAACTGATAGCATATCCTCTCGATCAACTACTAAAACTACTATTATAATTAAATACAGATATAATACTTGTAGAGATTTCACTGTGAATGTAGCGTTTAGAAAAAAATGTCATGTCGACAATGTGCCGTAAACTTTGACAATTTTCGGGATTACTTTGAACATTCAACATATTACCTTTTTGGTTTTCTGGTAAATAAACATATAATCTGAGCCTAGTATTTTAAGTAATTCCTTTAATCCTTATAGCTAATGTTTGAAACTTTCATCACTAACTAATATAAAAACCAGAATTTTGAGTGGTCAAAGCTACCCCGCAAGGTCAAAGTAATCCCGGTTTACAGTACGCTTTTTTTTATTTCCGTCATTTTAAAACCTCGAATAGCATCGAAGGCGGTTATCAGATACTGGTGATCGAGAAAACCTGGTCACGTGACTGAAGTAACCTACCCTACTCCAGCGAGTGAATCTTCATAATCGCCTTAAGACAATCCTCCTTCAAATACACCGCTCTGGAGGGCTGCTCTGCCAAGGGACCACATCCCGGATTATTAAAGCAGAGAGGAATTGAAAGGGTCGCCGTTCCATTGCTTTTAAAACACACTACAGAAAAGAAAATTCGTGACTTGTTGCCCTTCCAAGCGACAACAATTCAGTCGCCCCAACTGTATCTGTGAGAGAGTTTGTGTCTGATGAAGGGTTGTAGGCCGCACGGGCTCTGGTCCCATGAGACGACACGTTCGTAACATGTCAGGTGACTGGACAGAAAGGCCCGGGGAGTCAGACAGAGGAATTGCTCCCTTGATAACGAGGCTTGAGCAGTTTATCGCAGGCCGCGGGAGATGGTTTACAGGCCAGAGTCGAGACGTGAGTAATACAGCAGCCCTCTGTGCCCTGCGAGGACTAGTGGTGTTAAGAACCTCTAACGGCAAGTTGGCCAATTGGACTGAGCCCACTTGACGGCAGTGCACGTGGGAGTTGTCTGCTGCTCTAGCGAACTTTCCGCCTTGGTAATAAAATAAAGGTTTTCGTATTAAAGTGCGTGGTTTTTTGTTTCATATACGGTACTTTGGTTTAAAATAAGTTGTCAAAATACGGATCAACCTGAATTGTTGCGCTTCAGTAAAAAAAGACAAAAAATGTATCCTTATCGTAAATACTAAAATATAATACATAAACTGTAATGGTTGAGACTCATTTAAATCATTACAACTAAACCGCTATTTGCACCCAACCCGTTATTCAGAAATATCGTTTTCTTACTATGCAGTACAGTGGGTGTATATTCTCAAAATTATTACTACGCCTATATAAAATGCATGAATTATATACATAAAATACACAAATAACTTACAAAGTACTTAGTGTTGTACTTCGTTTTGAAACCGTTTAGACTTTGCGACTGTCTTGAAGTGCCCCTTCCGAAGATAAATCACACAATACTATGAAAACATATTCGTGTACGAATTAACATACTTTTGTTTCGTAACGTTCAGCTAGTCAAATAATTAAATACATAATTATGAAACCAACCGTAAGCCGTAGCATTCACCCTAGGTTAATAGAATACCCTGCATAATCTTGAGAGGGGTTGATACTTCTCAGGTTGAACTTATAGGTTTTCTTACAAATCAGGGAATGGAGAGATTGTTGTGCGTTTATCATGTTAACATGACATAGTTTATGGTTTCATTCACTTTTTGAAATCCATACGTCATGGTATCTCTTGCGTTTGTGATCATTGTAGTAGCTCCCGTAAGTAAATCACTACTTTTTGTTACTTGTTTACCATTACAAAATAAATCAGGAAATCGAATGAGCTTATGCCCAGTCCGGCCAAACAAGACTTATACTTTCACAGAAACAGCAGTTTTCAAAGGAAAAAAATTTATATACGCAATGTGGTAGGGATAAATACCCCTTAAGAAGCTGCGTCACTTCTTTTGTTAACAATAATAATTTTAGTTTAATAAATTAAGGATATAGCGAAAAACCAGCAAGGTTTCCTTATAGAAACATTTAATTATGTTACTAGGTGCATATTATTGGACGAAATAGGTTCTGGGAGTTATTTAGTGTTAATTATTCGGTGAGAGAGAATTTTTATATTTAAATTAGCTTAATTAGTTAATAGTTATGCTTTAGTTTTTCGAATGCAATGTACATAATGAAAGGTAAAGCAATCAGCTACGACCTTATTGAAATATTTTTAGTAAAATCTTGAGAAAAAAAATCATCATAATAAGTGACACGTGCTATTAAGGGCGCGGTCTACATCAATTTTCAACGTCATATTTTGTTTTTAAATTTGTACCACATATTTATTCAAATTTTATACATAAATTATGAGTTATTATTATTTTTCTTTTATGATTTTTTATGTCTTATAGTTTTTGCGTAATGGTTAGTAAATGTCAAAATTTGCATTTCACGGAATGTGTACACCACTAAAAACAACTGACGTACAAAGCTGAAAAAGAAAATTACGTCGAACAACTATGCTGCAGGCAACGTCTCCTATATAAAAACCAAAACAAAAAGCATTGCTAATGGTTTTAAATAAATTTTTTTAAATTTAAATTTAAAAATTTTAGCCATTTTTAACACAAAAATATTTTTAATTTTTTGTTTTTGTACAGGAGACGTTGTAATCTGCAACGTCGTTATTCTTTGTAATTTGTTTCCAGTTCGGTAGTCAGTTGAGTTTAGTGGCGTACATAAAACCGTAAAATTAAAATTTTGACGTTTACGAGCCATTACGCAAAAACAACGATAGATAAAAAAATTAATAAGAACAATATTTAGTCGCAATATATGCCTAAATTAAGAAAAGAAATATCTGGTACAGATACAAAATTATGACGTTGAAAATGTATGTAGACTATACACAAAAAGTAATGATGATGCTAATAATGATAATTTATTTATATTATTTAATAAATAAATTATTATTATTACTTTTGTGTGCGGTCTACATACATTTTCAACGTCATAATTTTATATCTGTACCAGATATATATATTCTTAATTAAGGCTTATGTTGTGACTAAATTTGTAATAATAATAATAATAATAATAATAATAATAATAATAATACAAGTAATTACAACAGCAATCGTAGTTATACGTGTACAAATAGAAACCTTTGAAAATATTAGTTTTTTTTATAAATCTGTTTTATTTCAATCAGTGCCGTTATTACTCTCTATATCAGTCAGAAATACCTGCATAAATCAACATGAAAATAAACCCCTCCAATGTCAGCTTTTTTAAAACAATGTTTGCGAAAAAATATTTATTTTTAACGCAGTAAACAATTAATACATTTTTTGGACCTAAAAATAATCGTTTGAAAAATACGGAAATAATATTTTATGTATTTTGTATTAATTTTCTATTTCTATTTTACTAATGATTTACGACGCGAGATATATCCTGCAAATTCTGAAGGGTTTAGTAGTATATTAACTGCAATTTTGTCACAATTTATTGTAATATTTTTTATGTATTTGCATAACGGTACATATCTCCATAGCTTTCTGGACCCATATTTACTTATACAAACATTACTCCCGAGAGAGTTAGAACCGTGTAAAACTGTCGCCAAGTATTCAATAGACTTGGTTTTCATTCACGTTCCTGCCATCATGAGTTTGGTTTTCCTTGATCAATATTTTGTGCCTTTTTGTAAATTTTGTGTCATAACTTATTTTCTCTACAAATTAATTTATTAACATGTAAATAACAATAATTAATTAAGTAAGTAGGATCGAGACATGGAAACGTGCAGTACGTCCGTGTATAGACTTCAATTCTTGGCTACAGATAATTAGTGCTACCCGGGTCGCTAGTTATTTATAAAAAAAGTATATATATTTGAAATATTTGACTATTGGTTTTATATACAGCAAAAAGTGTCTTCGACGTTAAACAGTTCAATGAGAGTGATGCTGGAAACCAACACACACTACATCAAGGGAGGAGAAAATCAGAGCTCTCATTTTCAAACAAATTTCCGTACGAAACGTTCATTTGCAGCTATACATCTCGCAGGCCTGGAACAAAGTGCCTCGTGGTGGTTGGAGCCCGTATCGCAACCTAGCATGCCGCTGAAGGTTCCACTCCGCACCGCGTCAACAGAGGGTTAAGATGCGATGAACCAGGACTTTCGTAGCATCCTCGACGGAAAACGTGATTACTCTCATCCCCTTTCTTCTCTTTCCATTTACTTCTCCATCTCTCTTCCTTTCAACCCGTCCGCTGCTCTCCCAAGTCTGTCGAGTGTCGCAGTGTAAGCCGCAGCTGACAAATGTACATGAATATGAATTCTCGACTCCCCCTGCTTCTTCCTCCACGCTGACGCCGTCTTTGTTCCGTCCTCTTTGGCCTCGTTCGCCGTCTCTCTTTCTCTCTTTCTAGTTGGCACACCTCCTCGCAGCATCCCTATCACCTCATCCCAGCCTCTGTAACACAGAAGATGCGTTGTCGCATTTAATGCGGGGCATAGTGCACGTCATTCCTTTTGGGAATTTGTGGCGGGGTTTCCCCGTGATAATGGACTCCTCTCCAGCTCTGGTGGTAAATGCCTTGTCGCAGTAATCATAATTTCCATTTTCTCTGCACGTCACGGTGGCGTCTGTAGTTTGCTCGGAGTTACAAGAGGACCACGCAGTACGTCATCTGGGCAAACAAGCAAAGTCTTCTTGAAAGGAAATGTAAGGGCATTGCACAAGTACGACATGCACGAGGAACCGTCCCATAATTTAACTAAAACGTTCCCAGCAAAGTGACACAGGACTTCGAAATATACTAATGTAGTTCATAATTCACTTAAAAAAACAATCTCCACTGCGAAATTAAATCTACATTTATGTAAACATGGTTTACCTTTATCATCACACGTTGTCATTCTTGCGAGAATGTTTGCCGTAAATATATTAAAATGGCAACTTTAAAAAATCCTGCCACCTTTGTTATCTGGACTGGTGCATGTGATGTCTGTGTCAAATTTTCTATTTGCACCTTAGGAACAACCTATTAAAATTGGTGTTGTTGTATATGTGCCGTTGTATACTTTTCCTAACTTTTGCAAGGAAATGCACTCAAAATCGAATAAAACTCATCGGTTCTTGTTTAATATTTCCTAAAACTTAAATTTGAAACGCATATATATGTTGGATGTTGCAAAATTGCATGTTTGGAGGAACATCTACAGAAACAGGAAATGTTATATCAACGTAATTTTGCACAGTTTCTGTACTACTGTCGCAATACATGACAAGAGCCGACGATTTCCCGCGAAAAGAATTCTGCATCAGTTTGTTTCAATGCCTTATGTGCACATAAGTAGCTTTGCTTCATGGTTATTGGCAGAATGTATTATTGCACAGACGTGGCTCATTTGACTGTGCCAACAGGAACAAGGTTACTACGATACCACACGTCTGTGATTTGCGGGTAGAACCCTAGACGATGAGAATTAAAAAGAACCAATCAATGACCATGAAGCATGGCTGCATGTGTGCACATAAGGCATTGAAACAAACTGTTGCAGAATTCTTTCCGCGAAAAATCGTGGGCTCTGTACTTGATATTACAGTGCAAAGCAAGCGGGCTATGGATCGTGTTAGTGTGGAATGCAACATCGCAGCTGTTACTGGCAGCTACAAACAAGGCAAGTCGTATTTGAATGTACTTTGGGCATTGCCCAATGTAGCATTCCACAGCAGCACGATGCAGCTCGCGTGCAATGGACTATAAGTCATCTAATCTGTAGCACAGAAACGCATTTTCGGACCTATGTTGACACAACAATTTTTTACTCCTGTAGATGTGAGGTTTCTTTCCCCATTAAATTGTTATGCAATTTTTCAACACGCAGTACTTTACGCAAGCTATCTTTAAAAATTATTTTCAAGTGCACTGATAAATTTTTCATGAAATAATACGCACTCTAGTGTTTATTAGATATATTCCTTGAGCTAAAGTTCTCCTAATATTCCATACTCAACGCTGTGCGACTTACCACTGCTTGTATTATCCGAATATTCCAGGACATTTGCTCAAACGTTCTGAGAGTGCACCTTTGTAATGTACAATTATCACTTGTTACAATGTAGATTGTAAACTGAGGCATCCCAGGTCTCTTGAAACAAAAGACAAATGCATTTCGTTTGTAACTCAGGCCTTGAAATATTGTAATTTAGAACGACTCACATTCACGAGTGAAACATTAATACGCGGACATATTAGTAACACAATCACTAACGCAACCGGATGCCGGAATATTTCTGTTTGGCGTCATTTTTAAAATAATTTATTCTATCAAATTTTAAGTATTTAATGACTTTTTTTTCAGACAGCGTGAATTACTGATGTGCAAATTGTAACCTGAACGTTGTTTAAAACTTATAGAAGGCGTGCTTGTGCATAAGTAAACAGTTGTAAACATATATATTTCATGCTTAGTAGCTCGTAGTATCCATACTAAACAATATATACTTAATTGGGCTCTTAACACTGACAGACAATACACAGCTATAACCCGGTGTGTTCAGAAGCATGAAATTTCGCACAGGAGATACTTGTATCACTTAGGTAAGCAGTAAAAAAAGAATTTTCAAAATTAGCTTCCTAAGTTAGTCAAATAGGGGATGAATGTTTGTATGAAAGTTCATAATTTTTTAAGTTTATGGTTGCTTATACTGTTCATCTAATAGCGATCAAACTTTGCTGAGTTGGGCGTACTCCCGCGAATATTTCTTACCAAAACATTTGGTTTAATTTAGGCGGGCAAAACGGAATAGAGAAGCAGAACAGGTTACCTAAAAAATATATAATGAAAAAAATAATAATACTTTGGTGAGTTGTGTCGCGCCCGCAAAGGTTTCTGACAAAAAAAATACTTTGGAGGATTGTCGGGAGAGGGTTGATGTTACAGGGGGTACGGACTTCCCATAAATTTTTCTGAAACAATTTGTTTTTTTCAAAACGTTTCTAAAACGGTTATTAATGACCCTCAACATAATTTTGCTACATTCGGCACTTTTTAAAGCTCTTTTGTTTCAGGATTATACCCGTATTAAATTTGAAACCCTGCGAACGAAGTTGCGGATAGCAGCTATTGTACGTAGAAAGTTGTTTCACCGCAAAATTTTAACAATAAGGTGTACCATTGCTGCAGCAGGATCACAGAAGGTCAGATTATGGCAAAAGTAGTGAAGGTTGGACCGTATTACCCAAAGATGCTGTCTAGGAATTCTATTTACTTTGATCACAAAATATATGTTGAGGTCGTGAAGCAATTAGTACACCACATAAAACAAAAAAATTGGTTGTCTGTAAAGTCGGTTTACTGACGATAGTTGAACGTGACAACGTCTTAAGAAAATACTGATGGAATGGTATCATTTTTCAAAAGAAAATTTTAATTTCATTTGTTTAATAGATTTGGATGTATATAGAGAAGGAAGTAATTGGAAATCACAATGAAATTTATCAAGTTATATTTATTTGTACGCATAAA
>PNEQ01095900.1:0-11622 GCA_003012365.1 Medauroidea extradentata
AAATATCAAGAATATTAAATGCACCATATTTGAACACAAATTTGATTATCATTTCTTTAAGTAATTATATGACTTCTGCAGGCGTTTCCTGTTTCCGACTAGATCTGTAGTCTAGAAAGAAAAGAAACTACTGGCCTTTCTTGTGTAAATAACACGGTCCAATAAACCATTATAAGTAATAGTTACAATTTATATTACAATAGATACATTTTTTGTATTTTGAAATTTAAATAATGCTAACTTAAGCACATAAAACTGAAGTTTTATTATTAAAGTATCTAATTTATACATGCTTAATTAATTTAAAAAACACAACAAGGTCACTGTCGCCGGAAAACAAAATATTGCCTCCCAACCTAGAAAAACCTGAAATGACGCCTAGTTCAAACCCCCTCCCCACGAAATATAAAGGCCAAAAAAATATTAAACCATGCAATTTATAATTTATCCATAAATTTCGTACCTATGTATCACATTTTCTCTTGATTAATTCTAGTAAACTAGTAAATCTGTTAGGGAGTATCAGAGCAACCATTAGTAATATTCTTCTCTCAAATATTTTTCATCTTAAAAAACTTAATATTACTACCATTGGTATATTCAATTTTTCGATACTAAAACTGCTTAAATTGCACCATTGTGCACCTTGAAACCCAAAGTTTTCTGGGGAAGAAACCCCGGACCCCCTGCTTTGACTGTGGGGGTCGGTGTTCCTTTATAAAATTTCCCGTTTGAGACCCCCCCCCCAACACAAATCTTGGCTACGCCACTGGTTCTACCAATCTCTGACCATAAAGCAGAGCTGCGGATGTGTACAAAATGCGATGAAACAAAATGGTGTAAATATATACTTTCAGGAGAAACGCGTCGTTCTATGTAAAATATTACTTGACTGAATGTTTAAGCGCAGCAATAATTAAAATTCATTCACTGGTTTTCAGGATTGTCAGAATTATATAATGTTAAAATTAATTTACAACAATCCCTCAAACCAAAATTAATGAAAGGATTTTTTCGTCAGTTTTTTAGCCTACTAATAAACTGTTCCCCAAGTAATTGTACGCCCTATAGTAGACTAATGTGCTAATGTAACATGAAATTTAAGTTATAAACAAAAAGAAATTAAACCAAGATGGCGACGAACATCCTACCTTGTAACACGTACGCGATTATTCTAGACTACGTGTCGGTAAGTACAAACGCTGCCTGGCTTGTAATGAATTAACTCGCGTATGCCTCCGCGCCGCTTCGGCTCTTTTCAAACTACCCGTTCCCCAATCTCCCTCCCCTCTCCCTTTCCCCACCACCTTTCAGTCGTGGTGATTAACATTCAACCACCCTCCCGGGCCGCCTGTTGCCAAACTGCCGGCTGCCCGCCCTCGCATTGCTCACTTAATTAGCGGAACAATTGAAGAACGCATCACCGCTCTCCCCCAGCGCTGCCAACCCAACCCTCGCCGCGTTGCCCCGGCAAGCGAGCAAGAGTGAGTTGCAAGAGGGGTGGGGGTGGAGCTGGCGAGTTTGTTGGCAACTGTGGGAGGTTGGCATGGGAGGAGGGGGGTGGCGTGCTTTACAACTCATCAGCCATGAGACGCCAAACCAACCACCCCTCTTTTACCCCCCCCCCCTTTTTTTTTATCAGTTACATGAGACCGTGTTTCGAAATACACCGAATTGCAACATGTTCCGGCCTCTGTGACATCAATGCCTCGGAATATCTACGCACGAAAAAAAACGCGAATGATTTCCCGGGCCAATATCATTTTCAGAGTCATGTGCATTTTAGTTCGTTTGCCAGTTGGTAGAGGCCCCGAAATTTGAAGGGGTTCGTTCAAGAAGGCGTTATAGGGTAAACCTACCCTAGTTCGTAATACTAAGGCTGCGAACTTCAGTAGCAGAAATATTTTAAACATTTTAATTGAGATCTTGTCATGTGAAACATTGGTGACTTATTGTTGAAACAACACCTGCCTGCTCTCTGGTGGTAACCTACTGAACTATGCCTACAGAGTCTTCCCAATATTGTGAAGCTCACAACGTGATTTATCACGATATTAAGGGATGTCATGATATATGGTCCGTTTACACTACTTTATACCTCAGTTCATATATGATTAGGAACTGGTATTTTTTAACCCCCGAAACAAAAAGTGGGGAGTTATAAGTTTGATGTGTCTGTCTGCGGCATCGTAGCTCCTAAACGAATGAACCAATTTTGATTTTCAAAGTTGACTTGATCGAGAGTGTACTTAGCTTTGATTCAAGGAAATCTGTTCACCCGTTTAAAGATCATCAGCTGGTTTCTAGTTTTTTTTTTTTTTGTGAATGTGAGCAATTCTACTGGTCTTTTCGATTTGAAAAATGTAGTATCCTGTAAGTCGGGGGTTTTGTAAATTTTTATTTAAGTCTTAATTGTCACGAAAATATTTTTTCACCACTTTGTTTCAGTGCCTTACGTGCGCATCTGCAGCTTTGCTTCATGGTTATTGGCAGTGTCTTTGTGTAGAGGTGTTACTTCATTGTCTGAGCCAATAAGAACAAGGTTACTGCGGCACCACACGTATGTGATGAGCCACGCTGACAGTTGAACATATACAACCACTGACCACTAGGGAGAACTGTTGGTGAGCACGTAAGGCATTGAAACAAAGTGGTGCAAAAATATGTTCGCAAGAACTACCGGTCCCTGCCTATGACTGGTTCTCTTCGCGATTGGATCACTGTTTATGGAATTTGTTCTTGAGGACTGAGAGAATAGGAAACCTGCATGAGAATAATCACTAGCTCCTGTCAGATATTCTACACACTTAGAAAAAGTTTCCGTGAAATTACTGAAAAGTACTGGCAAAAAATTATCCAGAAACCTTCATAAAGTAACGGACACTCAGTTTTTCTTGACAACGGAACCCTCCGTAAAATAACGGACATCCAGTTTTCCGCAAAAAGAATTCAAATTTCTGTAATCTACTACCACTCCACTTTATAGAAATACTACATTTTCTTATTAGCTATGTGTTATCGAGATTCTGACGCACTATTTAGTAACCTGAAAAATTTTTCGAAGTTGCTGGGATTCGAACCCACGACCTTATAATTGCCAGGTAAAAGCTCTAACCATTTTTTTTTAATCTAAAAAAATTTTTTTTAACTTTTTGCTTCGTGTAAGTGACGTAATTGGACGTTGGCGTGTGGCAGACAGACAAGACGAACACAAGCACCCAGTCCTGAACCCGAGGAAGTAACTGTAAATGTCACCTCCACGGCCGGGAATCGAACCCGGGACCGCCATTGAACCACAGTGACAATTAATGAGTAATTGAGTTCCATGCAATGGTTTTGTATTTGACATCCAGGATTCATAGTGATTATTAACACCAATTTTTTAAGAGACACAGTAAAATACGCTTTAAAATTGTAGAAACATATTTTCATGAATTTATGGAAACTTACGGTCAAACATCCGTAATCTGGCAATACGGACAAATTTCCGTAAACAAAATATTACGGAAGCCACTTCCGTAAAATTACAGTACTTTTCTGTAAATATTTCCGTGAATTTACAGAAATTTTTAACAGTGTACTTGTCATTCACCGGAGCAGTTGTTCATGAACTAGCAGAAAGTATGCAGAAGAGTGTTGTCTAGGTGACAGGACGTTGAACTTACAACATTCCCGTGTCTGTGGCTCAAAGAGACTCTTCCTAAAAGCATCAGGACGAATAATAAACCTTCAGTAACTGGAATTTTTTCATTGAAACCCTTTAGGGTTGGCCTACAGCTTGCGCCAACAGCCAACTGCTGAACCTTAAAACAACATCAGCACTATACTAATTCACACTACATCCAAATAAGTCCACTACATAGAGAACATTCTAGACGACACAAAAGGCTAACGTGTGCCGAATTCCCGACACAGGATCCGAAAAACCGAACCGCACACGGTGGTGACTACTGAAGAACTTAGAAACTGGAAGGTATAAGGTAGCTAAATCTTAGTGCTCACTGCAATCTGAAAAAATTATTTTGTAAATTTACCACGACACTTTACATGATAGTTAACGAAGTAAACATAGCAAAATATTTCCCCCATACATCAGTGGTAGTGTTTCAATACGAGAGAAATAAATATTTCGCGAGTTAAATAACCTGCTTGCTAGATTCCAACTTGGCAAACACTGCCATTATATTGTGGGATTTATTTCCATACTGTTGTTTACTTGGCCACTAAGTACAATGGCTGTACCATAATACTATGCCACTTCCCTCTACTCCATGCGCGTTACAAGTCTTATACGATAATTCCGCAGTAAACCACGTCACTGCAATACGCCTATTAGTGTGATTACACGGCCTGTAAGAATGTCATAATGCCTGCATATGTTTCAGGTGTAACAATAAATGCAATACATTTACACACGACCTTTTCTTTTTATATCAATCTTCCTCGCCTGTTTAATTGTCTGTAGTTCAACATGAATTACACTGTAGTAGTGCAAAGTTATAAGCAGAATTAAAGGGTCGTGCGTCATCTGAACAATGATGGGATAATGATATTACTAAATTTAACTTCTTAAAATTAAGTTATGGTTGAGTCTTAACTAGAATCCCGGATACTTAGCAACCAGCAGTACACGAAAACACGTCAGATTCATAAATCTATATCGTGAAAAGCAACGAGTGAGAAGTAATTGTCCGATTTTTTAAATGTTAGACTTTCGAATGAAAGGTGAAACCCTAGCATTAAACCTTGAAAAAATGTTATTTGCGTACTAAAGCAATGTTATATAAATTTGTAATAAAACTTTCGAAAATTGTTTTTAAATTGGTTGATTTCTATAGTAATCCCACAAATTCTTATTTCCGAATTAAAATAACGCAACCTAATTTAGTTTGCAAGGGAAACTTAACTTTTCTGTAGGGTTGTTATAAGTATGATTAAAAGTAGACAGTTGAAACTTAATTAAATTAATTTTCATTGGAAATTACATTTTAACCAAAAAAAATTTAATTTCCTCATTTGATTAAAAGTTTTACTCTTAACAAAATGAAATGCATGTCAACGCTAGACACTAAAAATAATAATAACATAAAGTCGGTTTCAACAAGCTAACACTAATATTTTCGTGAAAAAGCTTGAATTACGAAAATAATAGTAAATTTGGTCTAGGATGTGCTGCTTTTCTGGATAGTGACATGTGTTGAAACTACTCGCAGTGACTACCCGCTGTGAAGAGAAATTCAGTATGAATATTGTGTCATTCAGGATTTTACCAAAACCCCGAAGACTGAAATGGCTCGCTAGAAATGAATGAATTCACGCAGGCAGGGTACATTTCCTAATACCACGCACAGACGACGTTCCGCCGAGTAAAAATGTCTCCACTCTATGAAGTTTTGAAACGGGTCAAAAAGATAAGTAGGGCATTATTAGATATTAAACCAACAGATCTAGGAACTCATAACATAAAAAGAAAGCGTCAAGGCTGGTCAGACCAGGATTTGAACCCATGTCACTTTGAATGCAAGTTCAAAAATTTCCCCCATTCCCCAATTTACTCGACATAGAGCTCAAAGCGTCAGCCAATGTCACGGCCGTAGAAGAACAGGTCTGGATACTCGCCTGAACATTTGACCCCCTTGTTGTTTGGCTGCAGTTCACCAAGTTACCGAGAATATTGTGTTTTATTGCCGCTGCGGTTAGGGCGGTCGGACTAAACTCCGCACACTTCCTTTCCTCTAAGATTAACAATTTATCAAAACGTATTTTTAATCAAATAATGAAATACTTCCTTCGCTCACAAATTTAAGAAAAGGCTCCAGCAATCTTTATTTACTTTATAAATTTAACAATGGAAAAAAGTGGACGGAGTTTGAGTCCGACCGCCCTGATTACAGCGCCAAAAAGCAGGATATTCTCGGTAACTTGACGAACTACAGCCAAACAACAAGGGGGTCAAGCAAAATACATTGGTAGATAGGCGAGTGTCCAGACCTGTTCTTCTACGACCGTGGCCAATGTAAATCCACGCTAGTTTTTTTTTTTTTTTATTTGGTGGCGTTCTCTTCCACATTGACACATAGATTCATAACCGCATGGTTACTGACATTTCAGCACTTCCTTACTTCGCAGGTGACAGAAACATAACCGAATTTGTTCTACAATTTTGTCACACTATTACAGTTTTAAGAGAAACTAAAAATAAAAATGTGATCTTAGGATTTTACGGGTAATTCATCAGTTTGAACAGGAGAAATTTAAGTTGTGTGAGGTATTGGCGTTCGACAAGGGTCCCGAAAGTCCAAACGGCCCAGAGCTGTGCTTGATATATTCCTAGTAGGCCTTGTTGACAGCTACCAAAACGTAAAAGGCAGAACATGCTATGTTTAATAGACTATTATTAATGCATGGAACATGTGAAGATTCTTAACTGAAGGTTTTAAAATTCGATATTCAAGTTACTGTGTTGTATTCTACAGGACGCCTGCAATTTACTTCATGAAACAGTGGATGGGAAAATATGTGCATTTTCGTTCCGAAGCCTAAAAATTCGTGACTGATCCAGAATGTAGGCTTGAAAGCAAAAACAGAGTAGAGTAGGAGGTTTGTCGTCTTGACTGATTTGAGTAACGGTACTTCGGAGGGTGGCGCGTGACATCACGGCGACGCAATGCTTCGCCCTAAGGCACTGAGCCCTACTTCGCCCGGGTCTAGGGCAGTATGCGATTCATATCTGGTTTCAAACCACCTTCTTATTCCGTGAACTGTCAAGGCCTTCGTAAATGTACTATTTGTAGCAGAAACGTAAGTCACGTCTACAATCGCACACAAGGGGACGCGGATACGTACGTATTCACTGAAGAAAGCTGCTCAAATCACAACTCTTCGGTGTTCGTGAATTCGTGTAGCCAATAGGAATCGAGTACGTTTGATGTTAGTAGTTTGTTTTGCATACTGATGTAACTAGGGTTAATTATACTTAAAATTAGACAGATCTATGCTAAAAGTTTGGCACGAAAACATTTTCTGCCGCTTTAGAGCTGGTATCGGTAAGATGTTTCGCAAAATTTTAGTTACATGAATTTAATAATTTAAAAGGCGAAATTGGTTCGTTTTGCTCTTAAAATTTAATTACTTAACGTGTGTCCTTGCCAAGCCAAGTTAAATTTAGGCCATAATTTCAGTACAGTTTCGTATTTTATTACACCTGTTAGCGACAGCAGCGAAAGTAGAAGCAGAATTTTCCCATAAGAAAACACGTTTTCTTTCTAACCTTTAATAGAATTAGCCTTAGTGTAGTTAGCCACCATTTTTATAGCCTCAAAATACGCTCACGTCATTTCATGTTTGTTTTCATGGCCTTCGTAGGTATCCGTAGAGCCTGAAACACAGGAAGCTACGATTTGTTACGTTTCTGTGTGTATTGTAGACTTAGCAGACGGACGTTACTATTTTCTTACGTTTCCGTCATCCTTGTCCGTGATCGTACTCTTCCGCGACATTGTACAACGGGCTTAACTGTAGAAAAAAAACAGTATTCTGTATATTAAAAAAACATCATATTTGCGTAAATGTTACTCCAGTTTACTAAGTGACTTTTCAGACATGCTTCTAGCTGTCCCAGTCACTTGCAATCCAAGGCACATAAATGTCGAGAGCTTCCTGCAAAATTATTTCTGAGGCAAGTAATGTAACTGAATCATAATTTCCAAGCCTTATAAAAGGTGCAAGCCTAAACCTTTATTTCGATTGTCTACATGCTAATTTACATTATATTTTACGGTTGACTAAACCCCCTTGCATATCTTAGTATATTATTTCAATAACATAATTTCAATCACTTATAGCTGGCCTTGTATTTATTTACTAGTTGTTGTAGAACTTTCTTCGATCTGTTTTGTTCGTTGTATGTGCAGTGTGTGTTTGCTTCTAAAGGTGTGTTCAACTATCCCCTTTTCTCATGTTAATTATGTGAGATGAGTACGGAAGGACTGAGTATTAAAGCTTCTCAGAAAAAGAGATATTTGTAATCCACTTCACTTAACCTGGCCTACCGTTGTATTATATGTGCGTTCCTGTTTACCCCTCAGAACACAACTTTCCTGAACAGTTATAAGCGAATTATTAGTTTATGTATACCCCCTTTCAATTGTGGTTAAGACGACCATACCTTTTTGCGTTAACAAATTCCAAATATTGCCTCGACAGACTTATGTTTGCTCAATGTTGGGATTGCACCACTACAGAACCCTTGAACATTCGCTACTAAAATAAAAACTTCCTTTTATATTACACTCACAAAATTCCGTTACTGATCCCCGACAAAAAAGGAGAGGTGTTACAAGTTTGACGGCTATGTCTGTATGACTGTGTCTGTGACATCGTAGCTCCCAAAGGCAAACACCAATTTCAATGCTTCTTTTTGTAACTAAATTCTAGTCTCATTGGGATCGTTTTTAGCTGCATTTGATGAAAATCTGTATAGCTGTTCAAAAGTTATGAGCTCTTTTTCAAATCGGCGTGAGAATTCCTTAGTAATATCATTGGATATTTATTATAATTTGTATTTTATTAATCTGTGGTGTAGCTGGATGAACAAATTTATAATTTTAACAACAGGAACAATATGGCAGGACCTACATATTTGTATCCGATAACGATATCCTGCAATGTCGTGTAGCGTCTATAATTCAGTATTGTCATTCCTTGCAACCACGTGTTTAGCACGTGTTGTAATCATACTATGTGTATATATATGTATATATATATATATATATATATATATATATATATATATATATATATATATTTGAAATTATCCTATAATTCTCTTGTAATGATTCTGCATGACATATTAATTAAATATTCCATATTATCATTTATGTCAAGACGTTTACTAAGAATATATCTTATGATTTGTCGAAGATAAATTTTTGATTATAAAATTCGAATAAATGTTACGGCTCAAGAACTGAAAATACAATAACATTGCCTAACACTGCCACTTAAGGACACGTATCATGTGTTGAGGATTTTTTTTTTTAATTTTAATTTACGTGTTTTAATTTTAGCTTCTTTTGCTTTTAATATTCCTACGATTGTTGTTGGTTGACATTAATGCGTTAAATGTAGTTTTGCAGGAAAACCTTGTAACTTCGACAACCATACGCTATTGTTCGCTTTTTATGTTTTCATTCGTGCCTTGGCTTACATATTTGTCACACAGTAAAAACAAGTTTATTTTAAGTAGTACCTTAAGCCTTATCTCCTTTCAAAAAATAAACACAAAGATTCGCTGATAGTTATGAAAAAATTTATAAACTAAATAATTATGGCAAATAAATTTGCAAGTGATTCTATTACGTTATCAGTTGTATCCTCTGAGTTATTTTATCATAATTACTGGTTTTCATTGTATATGCTAGAAGACTAAGAACATACATATGCACATAGTTATGTTTTGCTTTGTGAAAAAGTGCCATATTTACATTTTTTGAAATGTATAACACATTTAAAAAAAACAAATTTGCCTACAAATTTTTTATTTTCATTCGATGCTACTCACTTTATTTTGAACATGAAATTAATAAATTTCGTACATTCTCAAGCATGTTTTACGTGTTTAAAAAATTCCTTGGTTTTTTAAAGAAATGACAGCTCAGAGGGGGGAGGGATGAGTCGTTACCACAGTGGAGCTACACTTGCGCACTGTTCGAGCACACTTCTGCAATCACTTTGTAAGACAGGTTCGATTCCCAGTAGAGTGACTAACGTATTATCGCATGTAGCAATAATGCTGGACAACACCGCTGGCTGGTGACTTATCTCGTATAGTCACGTGCTGTTCCGTACTCATTTACATTCTTCAATCTGGTTGCACGATGTCTTAAGGACTCTGCCTACCTCATAGCTCCGGCGTCAGCAAGGATTGGGCGTTACAGGCTAAAGTATATTCCTAAATATCTCAGTCACTTTCAAACCTACATATTTGCCACCACTGACTTTTTTGTTCAGTACGATACGGCCCACACTACTACGGAATATTTTAGCAAGTTATATCAATACCCTGAAAACTATGAGCAAATAAGAGTTTTCATGTAGATTAAACATTCGAAATCCTGTATTCATAAAATTATTTTCACATTTTTCGTTTACGTCGCAGTATTCTCCTCTTATAAATGCAGAAAATGGTTTCCATCCGAAAGCGATATCTCAAAGGGTGACAGAGCTACGCGGAATTTAGTTTAACATGTAAAACCCTATCCTTGCTCCCGCCGCGCTCCGAGGTAGGCAGAAGCCTTAAGCCCAATACACACGAGCCTCTTTCTTGTACACCAAGGTGATCACGAAAAGGAGAACAAGAAAGTTTACACTCCCTTGTATACTGTACATACTTCATGAACGTACCGTACACACGGTAGTACTTGCGTACTAGCTTCAATGTGCCTCTCTGCCAAATAGGGTTAGAAATATAAGGCCCTTTTTTTATATTATTGTTTTAATTTTGTGATTTTTCTTATTATAAAAATAATAAGGATATAGAATTTGTCGTTTTGAATTATAAGAGACCTCAGCTATATACAGGATAGAAACTGAAAAATAAAGTTTTTGTGCCTATACGAGGCTTCAATTTGTGCCCTACTCTCATATAAATACTATTTAGAATATATTAACGTACAAACACGAGCCACGTGAAAATATAAACAAACGACTTACACGGGAAGGTGCATGAAAATTAGAACTGCCTCTAAATTATTCTAGCTAGAATGCAAGATCTTGCATGCACGCTACTTGCATACAAGTCGGCCTTTCACACGATGCAAGTCGCCTTGAACAAGAATGTGTTCACCTTCTTGTTCAAAACAGATAACCGTGTGTATTGGGCTTTACACTCCCACGATCCGATCGTAACACCTTGACGACAGAAATTAATGTTTACATTAAAAAATTGTATGATGTGAATTTTTAATAACTATATTGAAAGCAAGGAATCAAATTAAAAATTATTAGCTTGCGGCTGAGTTTATACACAATGCAAAGAAACAACAACGCCGTGGAAAAAAAAATATAAGCTGGTGAATTTATATCTTAGTTACCAATTTATAATGATGTCAAACCTCAAAACAGCTAAAATGTTACAACTGTAAGTAATATAATGTCAGTTACAATTTGTTTATGCTTACTTAATTATTTTGTAGAATTAAAACTTTAAAAGTACAAACTTACATACGACTATAGGAAATAATTACACTCTTGCTTAAACGGCTTGGGCCCGAGTTTCTGCATGTTTAATGATAACTATTTTTAAAACATAAAAGGAAACCGATATCGTAAAATCACTCTGTAACTTTGTTGTAACTGGTTTTCACTACGTACTTTACTTTTTCCGAGACATAATACAGTACAATGGTAGCTAATTAGTGAATTAATGACATTTCCTTTTAATTGACATATTAGCTAAAATTTTCATACCGTTTGTCTCGAAAAATTACATTACATAGTAAAACCAATTTGCATCAAAGTTACAGAGCAATTTTACGATATCGGCTCTCGTCTGAGTTTAAAAAAATAATCCTCTCGAAAGCCGAGAAACTCAGGCCCATGCCGTTAAGAGATTATAGTCTT
>PNEQ01095900.1:11722-60100 GCA_003012365.1 Medauroidea extradentata
TACAGTAGTCTAAAAAAAAAAAAAAAAAAAAAAACCTGTGTTTTGTAATTTGAGAGGCCCAAAAATCATGTTTCTAACAAGCGTGCTGAATTTTAAGCATAGTTTAAAGTGTGTGTTCTGTTCGTAGATAAACATAATATGAATAAGTTAAGCGGTTTCACGTAAAAAATAATACGTGTGACACGCTGCAACGCTGTCCATGCGCCAGTCGAGGACTCCTCTAAGTACATATTTAAACTACCTAATCACACATTTTCTTTTAAACTATTTTCTTGTTTACAGTGTAACTTTTTACTATGGTAAACCAACTACAAATTCGAAGCCCTCTACAAGGCTGTGTTGGTGTATGTGAGACACAAAACCGATGGAGTGTTAAGAGTGACGTCGGTCGGCGTATGTAATGTATTATCGCCTCTACACGCAAACCCAGCAACTGTTGCGCAGAGCTTTACTATTATTCATTTTCCTACGGGACTTCAAGCTGTGACCATATTATTTAATTTGTGATACTTATGGTTCAAATTCCACTGCCTATTTCTATTATTGTGTTTTAGAATCCGGTTGGAATTTTTCTAGATACAGCAGTTTAAAAAAGCTGTTTTTAGCAATTCTGAGAGTCTTGGAAATCGTGCTTCCAGTAAGTGACCCTAATTTTTAAACTGACAGAAACATTGTTTGAAAGGTTTTTTCTTTCCATAGATGTACAGATGTAATGCTCGTTGAGATGTTTCTTCCAAATATGATTACTTGTAACTCGCTGCAATATGTTTCAAGCGCAGGTAGATTGGAACCTTAACGGTTCATTTTTCGAAGGCGCCAAACGCTATCCAAAATGAAATAAAACACCGGCAAAAACTATCGCATTAAAGAACTATGAACGAGTCAAAACTTTTTATCGATAGTTTGTGTGGTACTCAACAACGGGGCTTCAGAATGGAGTAAGGTGAAATGATTTGGGCATGTAGCAAAGACGAAATGAACGAGCGTGCGAAACGGGAGATGAGCGAGAAAATCTGCTGGCCAGATGCATTGTGCACACGACTGCCACGTATGAAACTTTAGGAATGACCCCACCGAAAATTGAATTCGGACTTGTTATGGAACTTGAACCGCAGTGTCGGTAAATGAACCCTCTGGTCCACAACCTGGCTGCAAGCTCACGATTATGAGACTCAGGTAAGGAAATGGTTGATGGCTAACCCTGCATCAGCTTAGCGACTAAGCTTGATTGACAGGCCGTTATCTATGGAGGCTAATGACACTGCGATAGTGTGCCTCCTCCCCTCCTCCTCCCACAAACATACCAAGAAGGGCCTGTTGTGATATAGACACATGACAAGTTATCTAACTACAGGCGTTTAGTTTGTATAAGTGAAATACAGTACTACAATCCAGTGAGTCAGAAACACGCCAGAGTTGGCTGGGACTCAATATTAAGGTGTTTATAAGTAACTGTACAAAATTTCTTTATTTGTTATCAAGTAGTTTTTGAAATTCTAATTAAGATGTAATTTGAAGGTATATTTTCAGTATAGCATTACTCCTACTATATTAATTTTATGATCAAATTAGAAACAAATTTTCGACACAGAATTTTGTGACCTATCACCTCAGGAAATTTACACACTCTGCCTTGACTCGTCCTATATATAGGGTGTCCAAAAACCTCTGTATAATAAGCAAACCGTGTGTATCCTTGACTAAACTTCAGACGAAAATGTCAGTGACAAAATATTGAATGATGACATTTAAAAGTGCACAATATGGCAACACAGCATTGGGTGTAAGCTAGTCCCCTCTTACATCACACAGATATCTTATTACCACTGTTCATACCATCATATTACGGGCGCAGTTTCAAGAATACGCCAAACGTGATTTTACATCTACTCAATGTAACACACATAGAATAATACAAGGACGGGGAGCACAAGTGGAGACTACTTTCACCGTGCTATGTTACCATATCGTGCACGCAAAATATCGTCGTACAACATTTTTCAACTAACAGTTTCGTATCGATTTTTAGCACAATATTCTCGTGGTGTGCTTAATATATTATGTGGCAGTTTCTGGATACTCTTACAACACGCACATACATACAAATGTATATACAAACAATATGTGTATATGTATTATGTATGTATATATACAGTATGTCCATATATATGCATTTATGTGTATATATACAGGATTTCCATATATATATATATATATACAGGATTACCATATATATACACATATATACATATATGTATATATAAAGGATTTCCATACATATATACATACATACATACATGATGTCAATATATATACAAGATGTCCATACATATATTTATTTATTTATACACAAGATGTCCATAAAAACCTCTACAACTTCAAACTGTAATGGAAACAATATGCAAAAAGATATCTGGATGGGGTTTGTGGCATTACGATCATATATATATATATATATATATATATATATATATATATATATATATATATATATATATATATATATATATATATATATATGCGTCCACAGTACTCTTTTATCTTGCCCAGGCGGCCAACTTAATAAGAGAAAAAAATTACATATCTGTCGCATAGCGCGGTTTCTAAAACCCTATCTTCTTCCCTCGGCAAACAATACCGTGGGGGGAGGGGGAGAGAGACTCGCGTGCCGTAACTCGCTTAGCAACTTCTCCAGAGAGTAGATAAAACTCTTCTGTATCAGCGTGGGCGGAGTTGGGTAGGAGGTTAGGAAGAGAAGTCGAGGAAAACTCTGTAAAACTAGATCAATTTAACCTGCTGTGCGAGTGTGTGTGTGCGTGTGTTTGCACGAGAGAACGTTCGCTCATCTCAATCTGAAAAGAAGGGGGCGGGGGTCGGAACCACTCCCTTGAAAGGTTTTGGAAGCCTTAGGAAATCAATTGGCTCTGGGGAGCCGTGTTGGTGGGCGAAGGACGGGTGCGGTGAGGGGCAGAGAAAGGGGTCGCGCAAACATGGGGCATGAACCCCCCTCCTCACTCTTACAAACCCTAACAAAGCCATCAAGTATTAATGTTTTAATTAGCAATCATCGGCTCAGCGGCGCGGTAAGTAACAAAGCTGCCCGGTTGTTGGTGTGTTGGAGGGGGGGGGGAGGAGATATACAGCAGCGCGCACGAATCATGCGAGCGTATACCTGCGCCGTCACAGAACCTCTGGCAATACAGAGGCGAAGCTGCGGCCAGAGTGCTGAACCACCCGGTTGAAAAGACCCAATAATTATTTCACGTAATCGTTCACGCACGAAGGACATCAAATATTTTGTTGTGTTTAGTTACAAAAGTGGAGAATAAATCATTTTATTGCTGTAAATTGTCTCTCAAACTATTTCGGAAGCTACTATGATGAACGCGAATGTAGCATGATGCTCTGTGCTATTTTACGTGCGGCTGTGCAATTCGTGTGCTGAGACCAGTTTTATTACGAATGTCGCCTAGCCGTTAATGTGTAGGCTTTGTAACAACTACACAAGGTAATTATTATATTATTGTTTTATTACATTTCAACTAACGTTAAAACCTGCGTATGTTAAGGTGGCTACCTAGATATACAGGCTGCATTTGTGCGTGTGATGCTCAGAATTGATGAAGCACTCAGGACGCAGCTGACCGGTCCACGTAATGTTGTATCATTTCATATCGCACCCCGCTGACACATATCTCTTCGTAATACACGCAACGAAGACAACAGAAACGACCATATGGAAGCAGCGACGTTAAGGGGTATTGATCCCTACCACCTTGGATTTATCTGTTTCTTCTCGATAACTTCTGTTCCAGTCGATGTATCAATATGTTTGTCACGACAAGGCATAGATACAAACTTAATCGATTTTCTGTAATTGCTGGAACCATAATATATTCATTATTTTGCAACGGGAAACAGCTGAAAAGGAAAAAATTGCTTTATTTGCTGGAGTGACCACAGAAGACGCAACATTAATAGAAACAATGCCATGTGGATTCCAAAAAGTGAATGAAACAATAAACTATGCCTTGTCAGCGTGAAAAAAGTAAAACAATGTGTCTCTTCCCTGATTGATAAGAAAAACCGTAAAACCGATCTGACAGGGATCAATCCCCCTTAAGGGCGCCGCCTACCCGCGCGTGAGAGGTTCAAAAGCGACGGAGCAGTAAGGTCGACCTTGAAGCACTCACCAAATGCCGCGTCGCCTCAACTAGCCAAGCGCTGAACTAGCGTGCAAGGTTCCCGCCGAACGGTTTTTACTATGGGACACTAAGCGGTGACCATATAATTTTATAGGTGGAAAGTATGCAACTAAGTTCAGTGCAGGTCGCAATCTGAGGTTCACATACATCCGGTTAGTACATTTTGAAGTACGGAGGACTGAAAAGGTAGTTTTTAGGCATGTTGGAGGGCTTAGAAACAATATTTTTAATGAGCGTGACGTCTTAACAATGAGGTTCCGACCTTGCCTGATGTTTGTTTTCTTTTCGTACGTTGGCACAATAGGCACACGTGCAATATTTTCGTAGAAAAAAACCTGTTTACGAACACGCTGCAACGCGTTTGAAGCGTGGGGTAGGCGGCCTCCTTAAGGGTGTTCAAGTGCGATAAAATCATAATTTTATATTTTTATGAAATTTTGTTAGTTTTATATACGATACTTGTGAATACATTTTCCTCTAACGAAACAATTTTAACTCGCATAATTGGCATGTTCTGCTGCCATGCAAATAGTGAAAACCAATTGACTTACGTAAGTGAAATAGTTCACAGTGAAATAGCATATGACAGTTTACGTAATGGAACATTTTTTTAAGAAAATATCCCGTGAACTATTTTTATTTTAAAAAGTTTCTGAACTTTCAACTTTTTTCTTGTATTTTTGCGATTTTTAAAAAAATTCTAAATATTACGTTATGGTCTTTTAAATCCTTTATTGCATAGTTCAAGGGATGTAATATCACAGTGAATTATTTTGTTTATGTAGGTAATTTGGTTTTCACTATTTGCATGGCAGCAGGACAAGCAAATTTTGACTTTGTCGCACCGTTATGAGAAAACTATGGGAGTTAAAATTGTTTCGTTAGAGTCAAATATACTCACAAGTATCGTCTACAAAACTAACATTATTTCATAAAAATATAAAATTATGATTTCATCGCACTTGAACACTCTTAAGGTCCCGTCTTGATGAACGTGTTTAGCGCGTTCGAGATCTGGAAGTGAGGAAACAATAAGGACGACACAGTACGCGCATTACACCTTATCCTAGCCTCTAGGTGTGAGTCACAGAACTGGCGTGCAGTCTTCTCGCAGACAACACGCCTCTATGATACATTCATTGGTGGCCAAGTCATTTTATGACGTCATATTAACGATACATGTTTACAGCACGCGCCTATATAACTTCAAAGATTCTTTACCAACAGTTTCGTACTTGAAAAAAAAAAAACGCAACAACGCCCATTTCGCAATTTTCGTCCGCTAGAAACGTGATAAAACTGAACGTGTAACGTTCTTTGAACGCTTTTTCTAAACAGACATCATTTATGCGCGTTGAGCAGTTTTCGAATAATTTTGTAACGGTCGAATCTCTGCATACCGTTCGACGACCTGGGTATGCGGCCACCTTAAGGGCGGTCACGTAGCAAAAATACATTATTTTATATTTGCACGACATAGTGTTCGTTTTACGGATGTTACTTGTGACTACATATTTCACTTGCAAAATTTTTTAGTTCTCATAGTTTTCCCATAGTCACATGGCGGAGTCAAAATCTGCAAGTTACGGGAACATACAAATAACAAAAACCCAGTGACAAACGCGAATTAAATAATTTACACTAAAAGTTGATATTATGGGCCGTAAGCTGTAAGATTTTTTAATAGACAGTGAATTTACTTTCCATTAAAAAAACACCTGAAAATTATGACAATTTGCTTCATTTATGGCCATTTAAAAAAAACAGAAGGACTATGTTGTGTGTTATTAAACATTTCAGCATATTGCCCTTAATATCTGATATCAGTGTGAATGACTTCATTGGACCAAGTCACTTGGTTGTCATTATTCCTATGTCCCCGTAACTTGCAAATTCTAGCTTTGACATGTCGCTATGGAGAAACTATGAGAGGGAAAATTTTTTTACAACTGGAAAATTTAGTCACAAGTAACGTCTATAAAACAAACACTGTGCCATGCAAATATAAAGTTATGCATTTTTGCCACGTGAGCAGCATTAAGGGCCCTGACTACCTAGCTCTCATCATCTAAGTTCAAGAAGCATTGTCTTTATCACGTGGAATTTAGTTTCATTTACTCCTGTACCAAGGTATTTTTTATAAATTAGTTGAAAAACATTACATTACGGAGTTAGCTAATTGTATTTCCTTTTAAAATGCACATTACACAAGAACTACTAAATCAATTGATGACAAAATTTAAAAACTCATATTTAAGACAGTCTGTTAATTATCTCCCACAATTGGATAAAAACATATTCACCTACCTACAATTAAGGTAAAACATATTCACAAAATCGTTAAATGTAACAATTGTAGAGACATTTTCAACCGTTCCCCCAAGTTATTCAAGTATGATAATAAAATAAGTAACTTGTGCATAAGAGAAAACTCATCTTGTAAAGTGTGTGCCAACAATAAGGGCCAGAGTACCAAGCTCGACGAGAAGAGTATCGCCTCTATTCGCAGCGCGCTAACTGACGTGCAGCGTTGTCGTAGTAGTTTTTTTCCTAAGGTATTTTAAGCGTTGACCCTGTTATTGTATTTGTGAGTAGTAAGTAATTATGACCAACGAATGTTTCTAGTTTGAATTTTACCAAAGCCGGATGGCATTTTCGGAATTATAGAAGTAAAAAAAAAAAAAAAAAAAAAAAAAAAAAAAAAAAAAAAAAAAAAAAAAAAAAAAAAAAAAAAAAAAAAAAAAAAAAAACATTTTTCTTAGCTATTTTGAGGAGCCCAAAAATCATATTTATAATAAGTTTGTTATATTTTTGAAATGTTCGATGCATATTCTGAAGTATGTGTTCTTTTTGTAGATAAACATATTGGGGGGAAATATTAAGCGGTTTCAAATAAAAAAAATAATAGACCCAACACGCCTCAACAATGTTCATGCGCCGAGCATATAAGTCTTTTAAACAGGACAACGCGGTTAAAATAAACAACTCCTCGGTTTGTCAGATTTATAGACAACTATTACAAAATTATAATTTCTTTATTACTAATACTTCATACATTAAAACGTAGTTTTGTAACAAACATTTCAAAAAACTAATTACAAGAAAATAGTTTTCTTTTCGAGAATCGAGAATCTTTACTGGGGAAATATTCCTGAAGAACTTCTTATGTAGGATACATTTTTTTGGTGTGAAAGGTGTATAGTAATATATCACAAAGTAATTAATAGAGACATACAAAGTTCTCGTCATTAATTGGCTATATAATACAATCTACCAGCCTGAGCTCATCCGAACAAACTCCGTGACCCTATTGGCTACGGGCCTTCATATATTTGTGTGCCCACATAACATGACAGTGGGCATTTTAACACTTGAACTTGTATCATTGGTTGAACAAGTCCACCAAGGCGTGCCACGCTAACCGCCAGCCAACAGTAAGAGTCGCATGAGCATACAAGAGACCAGTCTCCTGTCAGATAATAACACGAAATTCGCCCATGCACCAAACACCGAAAAGCAAGGATGCCTTATTACAGAAGAAGGTATCGTCGAAGAAGATAAGAAGATACTACCCAAGGAGAGTGTTCAAGAATATACTGACATTAGAAAAGAATGCGGTTACTGGTACTGTTGATCCAGAGTCGTTGAACAAGAAAGGGTTTCCGGCAAAAGAAAGTTTTGTGTTAGCATATTTGTTGTATCGATCTGCTTTTAAAGGAATACTTTCAAGGGTTTGGAAGTTGTCTTTTGCAGATTGGTTTTTATAAGAAAAGTGGTCTTGCTAGTTTTGGAATTGTGAATTATATTATACTCTGTCCACCCTAAGGCTGCAACAGAAATAAAAATTGTTAGCGAAATAAATCAAAGCATTTGAATTATATATTGATCCTTCTCATTCCGATTGTGCCGAAGCACAGTTTCCTAGTATTTTTTAATATTTCAAATGAAATTTGTGCTTCGCAAAGGAAAGTTATTGTCTTTCACTTGAATGAATTAGCTGCAACCTTAGAAAGGATCTACTACAGTGATATTGATTCTCGTAATGTTGTGTGCTGGAATCGTTTGCTATAAATTGTAATATTTGTGCGTCGACTGCAGTAATTAATTGTATGGCGGTTCCAGTGTTGTTTGGAAGAAAGAAGGTCAAGTTTGAACTTGGTGATGAACTAATGATGTACGTTAAGTTGGATGATAGTATTGGTGATATTAAGCTTTTGGGTCATATTGAATATGTGTAGATACAGTACTTAGTGTTGATGTGATCAGTGATTCAGTGTTACCAGTGTATTTAGCATGTCAATAAATGGTGTTGTGTAAAATTTAAATGTTGTATGATGATTTGGGTCTTTACTGTGACACCCATATAGAGTAATTTAATGTTACCTCCTCGAGTTCATATAACTGGTGCTGTGTTTGTTCTTCCAACCCTCTCACTGCGGAAGTCTATGGCGAACAACCACAGTATCACCCTCGCCAATAGTATGTGACGCGCTATATGGCAGCCACCCTAATTAATCACAGTAATTATCTTAATTTATCATAAAGTATCATAGATTACAGATGTAAAAATAAACCTGTCATGCGAACAATTCGTTCTTCTCGTCATCATGTCACGATGCCGATGAAACCATTTTCATAAAGCCAGTATCTGTGTACATAATTTTATTGAGGAAAATTAGGAAATTTATATATTTTGTCTCCGTGTAAGTAGCAGAAGCATTTGGCAAGCATCCGAGTCTTCTCGCCCCCCCCCCTTTTTTTTTATTCTCACTCATAACCTCACTGTATTGTATCCATTCTAAGGTTGCAGCTAATTCATCCAAGTTAATGTCAATAACATTTTTTCACAGCGCAAATTTCATTTGAAATATTGAAAAATACAAGGTAACTATGCTACGGCACAATTACAATGAGAGGAATCAAAATATAATTCGGTTGCTTTGATTTATTTCGTTAGCAATTTTTTTTTCTGCTGCAACCTTAGAGTGGACAGAGTATAACTGCCGGACGAGAGGAGAGGAGAGCCAGCCTATAGTATTTAAGATACAAATGTTGAAATGTTTAACAGTAAAATAATTTGATTATAAGGACGTGTAGGATGAAAGTAAAATATGTAGGCAACTTATCGAGCGCAGCTGAAAGTAATTGAATTGACATATAATAAATACGGTAATGGCAGGAAATTACTGTCCTCGAGGGGGCGGGGCCATCTTTCGGAAGCTGTCTCCTGATTGGCCCAACTGAACCAAAGCCTGCGGGGCAAGCGGCGGGGATTCTGGCGCCAAATGAGAGCAACGGCGCGAATTTTTTAGCGGTTAGGGCAGGCGGTGTTGTGACGCGAAGAACGACAGACCTGCAGGTCGAGCATGGTTCTTTTATTCGAAACCGTCGTAACTCCGACGTATCGGTAGAACGACGCTAGTGTCATGACGGCTGCGCAAAAATGCGAGCATGTATCATCGTGTCAAAACGCTTCCGTCAGAATTATTGCGTCAAATGAACGACGGTCCCAAAGAGGAATATATGCAGAGGTTGGTACGAAATTTGCAGTAGTGACGTGTCATTTTTGTGTGTTGGAGAATCTGCTTTCAAGTTTCAGCCAATAGAAAACCTCTATGAACAAAAATATTACACAGATGTAACGGGAATGACGTTATTTGCACTTAACCTGTACTTTTATTTACTAGTGACACATTAACGTGTATTTTTATTCACAAGTGACACTTTAATTTATTACACGTGTGAACAGAACTTGAAAAATCTGTGGTCAAGTGCTAATATTCTGTGGCAGTCGTGGGGTTTGCTTAAATATTAATTTCGTGAGTCAGTGTAAACGTCACTATAGTAGTGGTGTTGCTGCCGTAATAGAAATATCAGTACTTGACCATTGTTTTTTTATATCTTCATTTGGATCTTCATATGAGCAATGTAAAATATAACATGGTAAATAAAGTTCAACATAATTTTTAACATTTCAATATGTAGCTTATAATTTTGACGTATACATATGATTTACAGTGACAAATTTATTTTCTGTCGGAGAATTTATAATAAATAACATAAGACGATAGTTACTATTCTTCAGTCAATAAAAAATGTCCCTTACATTTGAGGAAAAAATATATTTTGTGGTCTCCTTTACCCTATACACGATATAAATTTAAAATTGGTTTCCCAATCTAGGAAAAAGACAACTCACGAACACGAATAACGTACTGCTCAAAATTACAAAAATTTTAATAGTCTCCTGGTCTGTTAGGTACAACGTTGTAGGTTAATTGCCAATACAAACTGTAGCAATGTTTTAAAAGTTACTACGTTGCGTATAAACACTGGTTTCTCAGGATATTTTCAGCAGAGAATGATTTTGTCTTTTGCGTTTTGTACTACGGATTCAAGGCATGAATATTAAAATACCGGAATTTTTTTTCTACCGCACATCACTTTCATTCGGTTTGGTTATACTAACACGTTTAAATTACAGACAAAACAAATGCGTACACTAATACAGCGCCAATAATTACCTATATAAACATCAGATAAAACAATTTGTTTTTGTCTTCAAAAATATTCAATATAAACTGTATTACTTATTTAGGTATTAGCGATCAGTACTGGCAAGATGTAGGTTATGGCTGTATGGTCAAGTTATAGGTTATGGTACGTGTACAGTAATTGAGCTTTAAATATGTCTTTGCACGTATTGTTTACACTGTGTGCAGGCTTTATATAAGTTAAAAATATATTTTGTCACTTGAAACTGTGAATATGGCATTGTTTCTAGCGATATTTATTTTAAATACGCACGTTGTCGGGTCATGACACGCTAAAATACCGCGTCATTGTATTGACGGTCACGTCGTTCATATGAAACGCTTTGACGGACAACAAACAGAATCGTGCTCGCTTTTTTGACGAAACGTCTTTCCACTAACGCGTCCTTCTGACGACAGGGAGAAAACACTATCCATGCTCTGCCTGCTGGGTATTACCGCCGGGCGTCGGTTCTGGCGTCGAGACTCGTTGACACATGCGTTTGTAGAACTTCGGGACGACTGGTCGGGGTGCTAACAACGGACCGTCTTCAGTTTGAGCTTCGTGACGCCTACGAGTTCCAGGGTTCAGACATTTTATTTAGAAATGTTGCAATAAGCCTTACAAGTCAGGTTGACACACCACGTTGTTATAATAATCTTCGCGGTAACTTATCCACATATTGCTGGAACGAACGGAAGTGTAATCAGTAAGTGCATGATTAAGATTGGGCCAACAGAATTTATGTAACATCGATCGTGCCTGGAGAGGGCAGTACGGAATTGCTGCCCGTTTGAAGTTGAACTTTCCGGCTTCTTATTTATTCACTCACCCGATCAGAAAAAAAAGTTAACCAAGAGACCATCGTGAACAACACGTAAAAAGAAAATGGAGCAAATAAAAATAGTATTACTACAGACCGGAAATATTCGCCGGTTCACTGAGCTGTAAGCTAGTCTCCAAGAACATGTGTGTATTCAAGCAGACATTATCTACTCACTGGCTGCTCGATGACGCAGTGATAAGGGTCTGCATTTAGTTGCTTCTGTACTATTGGCTAAGCCACTTCCAGGAAGTGTCAAATAAGTCACGGCTATTTGCGAAAGTGGCACGAACTTACATTTGCTGGATTTATAGCTTGGTGCCAAAAGTAAGCGCGAATTTTTCAGATCTCTAATAATTACTGACATTTCATATTTTAACAGAAAGTACCAAAAACTGTGGAAACAGAGCAGAGTTCAGTTAAGCATGGCGAAATATCACATTGTTTGCACTAATAATGGACCGGGTACACTCACATCGAAGTCATGACTAAGCTAGCTCGCTTCTGTAGACGTACCTTACCTGTGGCGCCGTGTCGCTTGTCGTTATGCCCGGACTGTACCTAGGGAAGTCTTCGTGAGGACATCTCATTCTCACAGTCGTGTTTGTCTGGCTTTGTGAACGACGCTTGTAACATTGAAACGATGTGAAGGAAGGGAAAGGAGGAATCGAATGGGCTCGAAAAATACGAGGTGGAAGGACGTGGGGGGATGTAGAATTGATTCCAGTTCCCGAAACGTTACCTTGTCAGAAAAATTACTTTTTGTGTGCTCTTCTATGTTATCTTCGTCGTAGTCCACTTTTGTGGCTATGTACACATTCCTATCAATACCTCGCTCGTATGAATGAATGATATGAGATGGTTCAGGATAAAGTGAGCACTTCTGAATAACATCGTGTCTAGAATAATATTTTAAAAATATTATTTTTTGTTATTTCAGAAGTAATCTTTTGAGCATGTTACAACCTATACACTCTAATTGTTACTTAGGATGCCTTGCTTATTTTAAAATGTTGCATGAACCTACAAATTATCTTGAAAGGTAGAAGCAACATGGGTTCAAAAGTGCTCACTTGATGCTGAACTGACCATATTGTGGGGCGCTCTACATCTATGCCATCAGCGTGACATGGTGCTACTTCTCGGACTGGAAGGACACTGCATGTGTTTGCTTCTCGTGAAAGGATTGTGACATTGTGCAGTTGGTAGCCTAGGACGTCAGCACTGTCGTCGTGTACGAGCTGGATGCACAGGAGTTACGTGCAGAATATTTAGGAATGCAGAAGTGAAATCGCTGGTAGGACAGCGAACTCAGTCACACACGCCAAAAAAATGACTTTCCTGGCCAGCAACATGGCGGAAGCACCTACAGCCAATCAGCGTGAGGCAGCTGCCCTGGTAGCCGGCAGCCAGGCCAGTAGGAAATCTGTCGTTACACGAAGGAGCCGAACAGACACGGGGCTGACATCAACAGTCTCTGACAGCCAATAAGCGGTAAAGTTCGACAATTACATACGAGCCGCCACGTCATTTTGCGTCTGTATTACTATTTAGACTGTGGTTTCGTGCGGAAGTATGATGTACGCAGTCTGACGGCGACGTTCAGCGGAATGCAGTGGGTCAGTCGTATGCAACCAGCAGCTAGTCACGATTAAGGCCCAGTAGTTTTTGCGAAAAGATTTTTGCAGCACTTTGTTTCAGTGCCTTACGTGCGCACCTGCATCTCTGCTTTTGGTCAGTGATTGGAAGACGTAACACCCAACGTGCGGAGGTTAAACCCGCAAATCACGGACGTGTTGTGACGCAGTTATCCGTATACTGATTGGAACAGTTAAATGAATAATAACTCGGCACAAAAACACTCTGCCAATAGCCATGAAGTTGAGCTGCAGGTGTGCACGAATGGTACTGAAACAAAGTGGGGCAAAAATCTTTTCGCGAAAACCATCGGGCCCTAGTCTTGATTGTGGTCTGCGACTTGTGGTCGTGTACGGACCTGAATAGCGGACATAGGTGTGCATTGCCATGCCCCAACATGGGTCGGCGTGTAGACTGTGTTTAACTACTTGTTGAAGCGGCTGCTTAACGGGATAGTTAGGGATCACTAGAACTGCTTATGTTCGTAAGCAATTGGGATAATGCTTGGTTGGGCGACCTTTCAAGGAGAGTTGAGAATGAAACCTGCGCAGAACTGTCAACCAAGATTCCAAGGGAACTTTATGACTGTGCGAGTGTGAGGTCATCATGCTAGCCCGCGACGTGAAGGAGGTACCTTGAACTGCATTTCGGGGAGGTACGAGTGGTGGAGGGAGGGAGAGAGTTTGGTCGGCGCTTAACATCGAGGTCTTTAGCCCTGATGAGGGGTGATATGAGGTGAGTATGGAGCAGTGCCGGAATGAAAGGGCGGGGGAAACGGGAGATCCCCGAGAAAACCCACCGACCAACGGCATGGTCCGGCACGAATCCCACATGCGAAAATCCGAGGGCCGACCCCGTCGGGAATCGAACCTGGATCGCCTTGGTGGGAGGCGAGAGGTCTGACCCGTGTGCAGTGACGACTACTCGTATTCACATTAGGGGGCAGGGATAGGAACTCTTAGCTAGAGTGAAAGTAGCAGAGTATTTTATGTGAGTGATTTATGTATGTCTATAACATGTTGAAAATGCTGTGTTTGTTCAATGCTTGTAAGTTGCTTCCATGATGGTTAGAGGTACGTTAATTTCGCAAATACATTCCAGGTCTGGTTGAACGCCAAAAACATATACTTCATAATCACGTGTGTGATTAGCTGGCGGGTGTCACGAAACGCATTTGACTACTGCAAGCCAGTAGTAAATAAGGAAATGATTCATAAAGCTATCGCTTGTAAGGTTGTAAGCCAATGAATAATCGACTGTATACAGAGCGTATACAGGACTGAGCAATCTAGGCTACTGCCAGATGAATCCGCGAAATTGACGTACCTCTAATAATGGTGCACATTAGAGGACCAGATGGCCTTGTGCACTACCCGTTCCAGTTAACGAGGGAGTGCATGTGGCCATCCCCGCTACACATTACTGTTCGTAAATGCTTTATGTGACGATTATTGTGTCGTAAACATAATACGAGGAAGGGGGTGAGTTTCGCGAATTGATCTAACAGTAGTCTCAGACCTATACTCGCACTGGACCACAGAATATTAGGGATACAGAAGTGAAATAGCCGGTAGGGAGGCAAACCCAGTCAAACCCGCCAACACAATGGCTTCGCTGACCAGCAACATGGCGGAAACACCTACCGCCAGCCAGCATGCAGCAGCTGTCATGCTAGCAAGCAGCCAGGCCAATAAGAAGCCTCCCGTAACATGCAGGAGCCAAACAGATACGGTGATGGTATGAATAACCTCGGGCAGTCAATAAGGGCCGAAGTTCGCCCGTATCAAATAAACCGCCACATCATTTCACGTCTACATTATTATTTATAGAGCCGGTGATTTTTGGTGAAAAGAATTCTGCAACAATTTGTTTCTATGCCCTATGTTAACACATGTTTCTCTGCTTCGTGGTCAGTGATTGGAAGTTTTTAACTTTCGGCGTCTCGGGCTCCTACCCACTAATCACGGACGTGTAGTGTCGCGGTAACATTGTTCTGGTTGGTGCAGTCAAATGAGCCACGCCTCTGCCCTATTATATTCGGCAAATAACCACGAACCAGAGTTGCAGGTGTGCACGTAAGACATTGAAACAAGTTGTTGCGGAATTCTTTTCACCAAAAATCACTGGCTCTTAAATATTTCGTCTCTGGCTGGGTCCTGTTAATTTACTTACATCCGTACAAGAAAGTAACATACTACCCCGACCAATTATTTCCGTACTCGGTGTTGGCTTGCAGTCGTCAAAGGCACAGACTACATAGTTACACAGACATGAAATGACGTGGCGGCTGATTTGATACAGTTGAACTTCAGCCCTTATTGGCTGCCTGAGAATGTTGATGCCAGCCACGTGTATGTTTGGCTCCTTCATGTTACAGCAGGCTTTCTATTGGCCCGACTGCTGCTAGAGGGACCCTGATTGGTGGTAGGTGTTTCCGCCATGTTGCTGGCGTGTGTAACTGAGTTCGCCAACATACAGGCTATTTCACTTCTGTATTCATAAATATTGTGTGTCAAAGGTGTGTCCACTAACAGAAATGACACTGAAGTATGTCTTCTTGAGGCTCAACCTGTCCTTGAATAAACTCGCGAAAATTACATACCTTTACTCTAATAATGCACGTATTATTTGTGGGTTCAAGGCCAACGTGACTTAGAAGCAATCGTGCCCATGACGATCATGAATGCAGGTATAATTTTAAATAATTAAAATAATTGTAAGAAAGTTGCTGCAAAGTTTTGCTAGAATCACCTAACCACAAACGTGACAACAAAAATGTAAACCTTCAAGATTTTACTGCAAAGGGGAAAAATTTTTCATTAAAGAGTATCCCGAACAATAATCGTTAAACAGAGTGGACTGTTTGCTTGAGTCCAATGAAGTTTATATACGTATCCGATGTTCTCATTCCTTCGTTCGTGTTTTCACATGTAAAATGGCCAATGAGAATTCTTGTACTTCGATACTGACATAAGTCGTTCGGAATAAAGTGAGCACTAAAAATTTTACCTTTGAAAAATATCACTAGCCGTTACTGCAGTGTTCCTCACTAACCATAGTTGCTTTACTGTTTGTATGGTTGGCAACAAATTTCCGATATATTTTCCCATTTTAATTCATCAATGCTGAAATAAAACCAACTGAAATTTACATACATGTATTTAATACGACTAACAAACATTTGTTTTAACAAATTATATACGATCCTACAATCTGCACAACTTATTTTACACGCACAAACATTAAGGGGAACCAGTACCTGTCATCTTCGAATTCTTCAATTTTTGTTTAAGTTACCTGTATGGGTTTTGTTGAAATTTCCCGTTTGACATGGCACACCTTCTTAAGCGATAGCAAATTGTCACACCTTCATTACCTTTCTTTGTTTTAGACAAGTGACCTTCTGGAGGAAAAAGTAATTTTTTTCTACGGAGGGTCACCGGTGTATTATAAGCTTTAGTAGTCAAGCAATGGCAACTGTAAACAACGTAAGAAACTATTCCCTCTGTATTGTCGAAGTTTAAAACATTATAGAAAATGTGTAGGTCAAATTAAATGCAGAACTTCCGTTATTCCAACATGGCGGGTACTGATTCCTCTTAAGTAACGTGTCCAGAGAGGCCAGAAAATTCCCGTCGTTAGCCGTTACGCGCGGAAAGATACGAATTGGCTGAAAATAGAATTTTGGCAGGGCTTTACTGAATGCCCACGTTATCCCGAATTGCCTAGTCTGTTATTCGTCTGTAACCATTTTAACCGTCTATAGATATTGTCGTATAGTCATATAAGGTGCGTGTTAAGAGAGCTTTGGAAAATACTATGACTTTCAATATTTCCACGATTTTTCACTCTCTCTAACAATAATGCATAGTCTTCAAAGTTTTAAAGGGATGGCTCACAGAAAGCATTATCTGCTTTAATAACTTTTGTATTTGTACGAGATTAGGTTAGAAAGTAAATTCAACTTACCTAACGAATTGAATTAATTCACAATGAAGGACGGTACTACGGGTTACATTAATACCTTCATAGAAACCGCATTGATCTCTTTTTGTGATTTTTTAATTACTAAATTTGAAATTAAATAATTAACATTTTCCTTAAATTGTAAAAAATGCAAAGCAAAATTCAACGCGGTTTTTATACAGATCTTGACGTAGCTCAAGACCCTGTATTTTAAGTGCCAGTTATTTCCTTTAGGTAAGTCATTTGGTTTCACTTTCTAACATGAAAATGTTATATGCCTTTTTAGACTTTGACTTGACATTATACAAAAAATATAAGAGCAAAAAAATTCATTTCAGTAAAAGAAATAGTTACAGTGTATGTTTACATAGCAAACCGTTTCTTTTACAAATATAAAATTACTAAAACAATTCAAATTTTGAGTGAACTTCCCCCTTAAAGATGGCAAGGGGCATAAAAAATTCAGTATTTCATTAACTACAAGTTGAAAAAGCATGTACATGTGCATTACGTTAACGACAGAATCACAGTTTAATATGCTCGCCCTGAAAAAAAAAAAAAAAAAAAAAACACAGTTGAGCGAAAAAAAAAAAACAGAGCAAAGAAACTACGGCCATTATCGTGCTACCAGCAACAGCCAATAAACACAAGTGTGAGTCATGCGCATACAAGAAACTAGTGTTTAGTCTTCAGGTCTTTGGACAACTTTCCTACTTGTACACTGTATTTAGGATAAAGTTGAACTTTATTGACAGTTCTAAGACTGTGCACAATTGTTCATCCACGAAAATAGATCTTGACGTGTTCATATGCCACCATGTGAATTTACCATCTGGCAAGTTTTATTTTCAGTCCGTTACCTACCAAATGGGACTTATGAGCAAAGTGACATATGTAAATTTGTACAAATATCAGTTTTTAAGTGAAATGAGAAATCTGTTTTGACATGAAATGTTTTAACTACATGTTTGCTGAATACATGTTATTTACACCTTTATTAAATTATTATATTTATGCTTTAAGAAAATGTTAAGAAAAATACACGAAACCTCTATTTGGCAACATTATTTTACAACAAATTGCTAGACGAGAGATCATGAAAATAGAATGAAAATAAAATGTTTTCAATAAACGTGCCTAAGCTAGTAGGTTTTTAATTAATTCACACAAAATACACTTTTTTAATAAATACGCATGTCCCTAAAAATCAGTACAGACGTTATGTTTCATAAGCCTGTAGGACAAAATAATTAGGCAAAATGTACTTACTTTAGAACTGTATCAAGCTCGATGCCAAAAACCTCTGCAGTACACTTCTCCAGATTACAATACATATTTCAAAACTTTACCTCTTTCTGAACTACATATTGATTTCAATTTAGCTTTCTAACGAATCTACTAATCAATTCTCAAGTAACAAAGAATATATCAAAAATCTGTTACTAGCCCGAAAAACACCAAGAGAAAACACACCCAACATGGGTATAATACTTCTGAAATGACAGGCTGCAAACATACCCCCGAAATATATGCAACGAAAACTACCTGCCAAGAAACGGGGCGGCTCCGCGAATAGGAGACAAGCACACTCAATTTTGCGTGACCGAAAATTCCATAAATCCCCCTTATACATAACATAGAAACTCCCTCGGGCATAGTAAAAGTCTGCTTCAAAATTAAATTAATTCATAACTTAGTCCATCCTAACGCCCAGCCATCTCTGAGCCATCCTGATGCTCTCTGACTTTTCCTGAGCCTGGCACCAGTACTTATACCAGCCCTACCACCTCCCCTGAGTTTCTTGATCACTGGTGAAGCATTTAGAATGTTCTTGGAGAAGGTCGTAGAAATCGCAGCGCCATGGTGGACATGCGGTGACACCTTGAAACAACCGCAGTTGGCAATCCTGAAGAACGTCACTCCCGCTCTGATGACGTCAAAGGGGCTCGTCAAATTAGCAGACAGGCGGGCGTTCAAGACAGCACTGGGCTTCGGCAATCTTCGGCAAGCTCCGACACGGGGTTCACATTGGCCACACTAACAGTGTTAGCGAAGGCATGGAGTACAACAGCAAACACGCTCCGAGTCATTTTGCTGCACGAAGTCTTGGAGCTACGACGAGAAGATCGGGGCCACCGTACTGGTTTAACCGTCGTTCTTCACCGGGAATCTTCGTCGTGCCTCAGCCACGCATGCAACAGCAAGGTAGGAATAAAATCCAAACACACAAGGGATGCATAACGTAGAAAACAGACGTAAATATTAATATAAATTGCAAAAATTAAAGCAGGCGTGAAACTGGCAGTTTTATGCAGGCTGACATGATGAGACATTCGTCTCATACTCCCCCTCTTAAAGGTTACTACAATAACCAAACACTCACTCCAGGATGAGGCCCAAGTTGATCAGTAGCGGAGGAAGCGGATGGGTTTGGCCATTCCCATCAGAAGTCTTCAGTAACTATCTAGTTGGCAACGTTCAAGCAGAACAGATGGTTTCGGTACAACGAAAATCCAGAAGTAAGCCGTAGATGAAGTCCCAGGAAACGGTGTTGAGGAGAGATGCAGAACTGACAAAGCACTCAGTCACCAGACACAAAAAGAACAGAGATGCCTCGAAATCCCCCTCCCTTACTCTCTCACCTAAATTTCTGAAGTCAATATATATATATATACACACACATACTAACAATAAAACATTTATTTATTTAACGTCGCGACTTAGCGACGGAGAGATGGCCAAGAATTAAACAGCACCAGAATACCTTTTAATATTGTCAACATGTGCTTTAAAGACTTTTGTTGGAGACTGTGGATCTTGGACAAATATCGTTACTGGAGTCAACAACTTTAATATTGTATACGGGCCAAGCCGCTTGGGGGCCAGTTTAGCAGAAAAACAGTCCAACGTATTACTCAAGAAATGGCTAGCTACTAAAACCAGATCGCCTAAAGAATGACTAACAGGAAACCTGGTAGTGTTGAATCTATCCTCCAACTTAGAATGATACGATTTTAGGTTTTCAATCACCTCTCTCCACATTTCTTTAAGGTCTGAAGACCTTGGTTTCCAACTCTGGGCTTTGGAGTGTCCAGGCATTTAATAATGGGAACAACCTGCGACCCAAAAACATTTCAGCTGGACTGTACTGAGTGGATGTGTTGGTAATGCTAATAAAACACAAATTTAAGAATGGGAACACTTCAACCCCATTTCCGAATGACACTTATCCTGAAAAGTTCTTAATGCAATCTTAAGATTACAGTGGTATCTCTCAACCAAATTAGACTGTGGATGATATGGAGAGGTTTGAACCAATTTGAATCCCCACTGAAGGATCAACTCCTTAAACTCTACAGACAAAAAAAAATAGGAGCTGTTAACGGTAAATATGGATACTGGAAAAACTGGAAAAGTATACCGAATCAAAATTTTTGAAATTTCTGCAGCCTTTGTACTCCTTAAGGGATAAAATAAAACAAGCTTCGAAAAACCATCATCGGCTACAAGTAAGTATAAGTGGCCAGAAACACTCCTAGGTAACTGTCCCACTATATCAAGAAAGAGACACACCCACGGAAAAGTAATAGGTTTGACAAATATCTACCCTCAACCCTAGAGTCATGGGGTTTAGCCTTCTGACAATAGTCGCACACCCTAACACACTCCTTCACTTCACTAGTTAAACCTGGCCAAGTAAAGATTTCCAAAATATGGAAGACAGTTTTATCTTGTCCTACAAGCCCACCAAAATATGAATTATGGTAATAATCGAAAACCATACACCTCAATTCCACTGGTACTAATACTATAAACTTTCCCTTTTTCGATCATTTTTCCAATAAGCGCCTTTTGCAAAGCGTAATTAGATGTACCCTGCACAATCTCATTTTTCACCTTAAGGCAAAAATTATATTTACCTTAGTATTCTGGGAGCTTAACAAAAATTTTAGGAAAACCATGTAATAAGTTCAATTCGCCATGATTAACCTCCAAACTCTCTGAATTACCCACCTGAACTGTATCTATTATCTCAGACTCAGGAGTGTTACAATTGTCACTATTATTCTCTATCTGATCCTGGTACATATGTGAACGGCAATCAGCCACCATATTCTCAGTACCCTTTACATGATTAATATTAAAAATTAACCTTGTCATTCGCACCAACCACCTAGCAATTCAGCCTACTGGTTTCTTGGATGCTAATAATTAACTGAGCGCTTGATTATGCGTGTATAATTCGAATACATTTTGCTCTAAATTATCTGCAAAACACTCCAAGCCAGCTAAACAAGCCAAACATTCATTTTAATATGCGGAAAACTTCCTTCCATTCACTGTTAACAGCCTACTGGCATAGGCAATAGGAACAAATTTACCATCTACCTTTTGATTCAAAACTGCCCTCTCGGCATTATGACTAGCATCAGCAAAAAGATGGAAAAGTAAATCAGAGTTAGGCAAATGCAATACAGGAAGCGCAACTAACATTTATTTTAATTTTTCAAAATACTTCGCCTCTTCTGGGCCCCAAACAATATCTACTCCCGTTCTCTTAAGCCGATTCAAAGGTTCAACTAAATCAGCAAAATCTGGGATAAACATTGCATAGAACCCAATCATTCCGAGAAATCTGCGAACAGCCTTTAAGTTTTAGAACGCACGAAAACTTACAATAGTCTGCACCTTTACTCGATCTGTTTGAAGAGTCCCGTCATGGATGATAAACCCTAAATAACGAACATAGGACTCATCCCACACAATCTTATTAGTGTTAATAGTAAACACAACCTCACCTAATGCTTATAGTACCAACTCTATGTGCTACAGGTGTTCCTTAAGACTATAACTGCAGATGCAAACATCGTCTATATATGTGAACACAAAGTCATAATGAAATTTACCTAGCACATGTTGTAGTGTCCTTGACATGGCCTGGAGTCCACTGTTCACTGCCATAGGCATACGAGCCCACTGGTATAACCCCCAAGGGGTAAAAATGCCAATGGAGCCATAGACTACTTCTCAAATTCACACTGATGAAAGGCAGAATTAAGATCAAAAATTGTGAAGTACTTCGCCTTAACCAGTTACTGAAACACAGTATCTACTACTGGTACCGGATAAGGATCACGATAAATATGAGAATTTACTCGACGGTAATCACACAACATGCGGGGGTACCTGGAGATTTTTTTTGGAATGATGTATGCAGGATTAGCATCTGAAATGAGAGCTTTAAAGGTTTTCATTTTGGGAGGAGACACCCTATAAGGGACAGAACTCACTGGCTCATTTACCTTCATAATAATCTGCACAGGCGTTTTAGTATAATGACCCATCTGACTAGTTATGAGATTACTATATTTCTCCTGAAGCTGCTGTTATTATCCATCAGATAAGTAAACAAACATAACCTACTTAGCATCAAATTACTTATGTTCCAGAGGGATCATCACACAAATATTACAATTACCTTAAGGTTTTTCCTTATCCTCTCTATTCAGTCGCTTACTTGCCTCCTGAAATCAATGTATTAACCAGTACTACTTCTGTAACCAAATATAATAATTCCTTTAAAGTACGAAAATCATGGAACACAATCTTTGAAAATGTTTAAGCGTGTACAGTACACGTTTATCATTAAAATGACGTCATAAAATGACTTGCTCACCCCTGAAAGTGCCATAGAGGTGAGTAGACAGCAAGAAGACTGCACGTTATTTCAGTAACTTGGACTAGTCTAGTCTAGACTTGCCTCGGGTGAGGTGTAGGTTTATCCGAAAATTGCTCACCATGCGTAAGTTCCGTCTGCTTAGAAAACATTCAAAGAACGTTACACCCGTGTAAACACATTTTGGTCCTACTCGTACCACCAAGGTTTATTTTTACGCTGTAGAAATGGGCGAAAGTGGAAGTTTGTGCTGTCCTTAGCGCAGACAATTCTGAAATATATGTCGTTTACAATCCAGCCTTATTCTTAATGTAACGTTATAAAATGATAAGGTCACCACTGAACGTGCCGTAGAGGCGTGTTGTCGACGAGAAGACTGCACTCCAGTTAAATTACTTGCACCTACACTCTAAAAAACAGTTTGTAAATTTTCCAGACGTGCGTATAGGAACGCTAAGAAAGTAGGTATGGTAGAATAGTTTCCCAGACGTCCATGGTAGCACTCCTAAACCTTTTTATAAAACAGTCAAACGTATACTAAAGTTACCAGACTTGTATTGTAACATTTGTAAATGTTTGCATATTTACAAGACGGAAGTATGGTAACTGTCCCATACTGCGTCTGGGATAATAACTTCCTAAACATTCAAGGAAGTTTTTTTTTACAGTGTAGGCTAGGATGAGGCGTGGTCCGCACACTGGCGCATGAACTGTGTTGCAGTGTGTTCGGAGAAAGTTTTTTTAGAGATACAACTAAACGTGCGTTTGATATACAGGATGTCCCATAAGTCCGATCTCATAGAGTACGACCGAAAATGTTCAAATTGACGGCCGTGATGTGCTTTACACATGCATATATATGACGGTTCAAATTGCTTTGTACACGATGTAACATGACAGACGGGATGGAGCGGCATGCAGCAGTAATGTTGTTATTCACAATAACATTTCATTACATTCATCTATTTGAACTTTTCGTATGAGACCGGACGTTTCCTATGAGACCGTACATATCTACGAAAAGAAAACATACTTAAAACTGTGTTTCCCTATTCTTGTTTTATAAATAGCATGCTTAGAAGCACTGTATCCGTGCACCACAGAATAGCCAAAAATGGTTTTTCCAGACTACTACAACGTAAATAATACCAACCGGAATCGTAAAACAAAAATAGAGAAACATTCGCAGGACTTTACTATGTACTTTACATAAACAAAATAGTAGGATTATCGCTTAAAGTCACATAAAAAAGCCAACGACCTAAACACTGCGCCCCGTGCATAAAGGCGACATGGTTGTTGACGCACGAGCCATCCTAGCCCTTATTACCTGCATGCTTCAGTACCTAAGCCGCGGCATCTAACGCCTGCTGTACACGGCTACTAAGGCGCTACCTACCCGCGCCTGGGAGGCTGAAAAGCGACGGAGCTGTAAGGTCGACCTTGAAGCGCGCATCAAATGCTGCGTCGCCTCAACAAACCAATGGCTGAACTAGCGTGGAAGGTTCCCGCCGAACGGTTTTTACTATGGGACACTAAGCGGTGACCATATTATTTTATTGGTGGAAAGTCTGCACCTAAGTTCAGTGCAGGTGGCAATCTGAGTTTCACGTAACATCCGGTTAGTATATTTTTAATTATGGAAGTTTGAAAAGGCCTTTTTTTAGCCATGTTGTAGGGCTTAGAAACAGTGTTTTTAATTAGTGTGGCGTCTTAACAATGAGGTTCCGACCTTGTCTGAAGTTTTTTTTTTTCGTACATTGGCACAACGAGCACACGTGGAATAATATTTTCGTAGATAAAACCTGTTTACGAACACACTGCAATGTATTTGAAGCGTGAGGTAGGCGACCGCCTTAAGTGCTTGCGCACATTTATGACGTACAAAACACGTCCAACCAGACGACCACATTTACGATGTCGCCTACCAAACGTTTAAAATGCGTTGCAGTGTGTTCGTAAATACGTTTTTATACGAAACTATTCCACATGTACGCATTGCGCCAAAACACGAAAAGAAAATACTCTTCAATTTATGACAGATAGGTACTTTCAAAATATGACGTCAATTAGAAAAACCATTTCGGAGCCACTCAAAATGGCCAACAACGCCAGAGACATGCAAAATTCGCGTTATTTTCTGACAGCTGACTAGACTCCAAGTGACTATAGGCTTGTTCGACGCCTCCCGCTGGCCGATGTTGTCGTGACTTGCCGCGGAGAATGCCTACACGGTAGAGAGGACAATCTCTGTAAAGAATTAACACACGTACATGACAACACATAAAAGTCTGTGGCCAATTGAATCACAGATTGTGCTCTGTTATGTATAAGATTGTAAAGTTTAGTCTGCTACAAAATGATAACGCGAATTTTGCATGTCTTTAGTCATATCTTAGAAACTTCTTGCGAAATTTGTGTGAAACTACTGTAGAAACATGCACTGGACTTTTCTTAAAACGTTTCATCAGTAAAAAAAAATATGGGGTCACCACTGAAAGTATCAGGCGAGTGATCTACGATACCACTGCACGTAGTTTCAGTATCTTGCGGTAGAGGCGATACCGCACCAGATGAGCCGGCCAACATCGCCCTAGCATTCACCTGGAGCAATTCGGAAAACCACTGTAAAGTGAAATAAATATGGCCTAAGTCGGAAATCGAACCTAGGCCCTCCTCAGTGCGAGTCCAGAGTGCCATTGTTGTGCCGGAATAATTCCAGAGGAACAGCGACATATGACGAGTAAAACGAACCTCGACTCTTAAAACAGCCGCACCGTTACACGAACTCATGTCAATGTGGAAAAAGGGGATGTGAGGTTTAAAATATTGTGGCTTCTACTATAGGCGTTTCGGGATAAAACAAGCCACTCAAAAAAGCCATGCAAAACTTCTGTTTTCAGCAAATTCGCATATTTCCGCGTAACGGTTAACGGTGGGAAATGTCTAACCTCTCTGGACAAGTCATTTGATATTTGCGCGAGAAAGTTAAATTGTGCAGTAGGAAGGAACCTTTATAGTTTGATAAAGATATGGACACATTACTTATGTAAAAAAAAATGTCGATTTCACGTACAACAGTTTAATTTTCCTTAATTCGTCTCTGCGCATCCACTCTGCGCAGGACAACTTCCCTCTCTTTTCCGCGACTCCTTTGACAATTACTTTAGATTAGTTTACGTACGTTTATATTAGCTTAAAACATTAGAAAAAAAGCAATGTTCTCATTCAAAGGTCTTGTTAGGTTAGAAAAAACGACAATAGGTAGTCTCATCTATTACTTTCATACTCTTTGGAGTGCCCACAACCATGTGACGGTTGAGTGGGTGTAGCGGACTGTCGCTTGCGCCCTTGTTGCACGAGGAGGTGAGCCTCCCGGGGAAAATTCCAATTAAGACGAGGAAAAGAAGTGAAAACCGTCAACAGATTACAGCCGATATGCAAACAAGCAGTGCTCGATGTCTGAGCCTACCCTTCCTTGCTGCTTGCACAGCTCAGTTGCCTGCTGCGAGCTAAGCTAACGGTCAATTACTTTTCAAATCCTTCTAAGTTCCCGCCAACCTTGGAGTTGTTTATGCACGTCAGAGCCTCTGGAGGGAATGAGCTATAAGGGCGAACTTGAAGCGCCTCATTGCCACAATGAGCCAAGCACTGAACTAGCGTACAAGATTCCCGCAGGTTTAATATTTAGGCCATGACCATTACTTTTATTGGTGGAAGGTCTGTAGCAAGGTTCAGTGCATGTTTTATATCTAAGTTTCACACACAGTCTGAACCGGCCGTTTGTACCTATGTTGGAGGGTTTAGAAACTATGTTTTTTATGAGCATGGTGTCTTAAGAGTGCATGGTATATAGTTCAGCTCAAAAACATCAGTTCATAATTGTGGGTTCCTCGAAGCTTATTTGCAAAAAAAAAAAAAAAAGAGCAATACTAGGCAATAGTTTTTGCCAACTTTCTGAGCAAACAATTTTCTTGCTTAATGATCTGAAGAACAATCTCTGACGCCGAAATCCCATACATTTAATTGCGGCGCAAGAGATAACGTTTATCAAATGCTTCATTTTGGGTAAATGTTTGCTCATAAAGTTGATAATTATTTTTATGGATTGCAGTTTTGCAGTTTTTCTGTATTGACTTTCAAACAATGTAGATATCAGTTGTAGAACTCGGTGCTTATTTACCCACCACGATCTCTTAACAGTGGCATTTCGTCCTTGTTCAAAGTGTGTTTTCTTTTCTTATATTTGAACAATGGACACAAGTGCGCCGTTCCCCGCACATTACAACGCAATTGAAACGCGTGGTAGGTACAATAGTTGCAAAAATTCATAATTTCGTATTTCTACGACACAGTGTTACTTTTATAGACGTTGTTTGTGACTACAGTTTACACTTGTGAAACATTTTTAGCTCTTGTAGTTTTCCCATAGCGGCATGTCAAAGTCAATATTTGCAAGTTATGGGAACATACAAATAACCAAAACCATCTGACTTATTCGAATGAAATAATTTACACTGAAACAAGACATTATTAGCCATTTGCTAAAAGATTTAAAAACACACAACACAGTCCCTTCGTATTTTTTAAAAATTGCCATAAATTAAGACAATTTTTGTTATTTCCAGATTTTTTTAAAATGCTAAGGAATCTCTCTGCGTGCTTTTAAATATTTTAGCATATGGCCCATAGTATTTAATTTAAGCGTAAATTATTTCATTGCAGTTAGTCAGTTCATTTTTGTTATTTTCATGTTCCCGTAAACAGCAAATCTTGACTTTGACATGCCGCTATGGGAAAACTACGAGAGCTTAAAAAGTTTCATGAGTGAAAAATGGAGTCACCAGTAACGCCTATAAAACTAACACAATGTCGTACAAATATAACATTTTGCATTTTTGCCACGTGAACGCCCTTAAGGCGGCTGCCTGGCTGGCGCTCGAACTGCGTGCAGCGTATTTGGAGTTACGTTTTATTCTCAGAGAACAGTAGACCTGCGTCCCCAATGCTTATCTACGAAAACAAAACGCACTGCACACTACTTGTGAATGTGACTTCCAAGACATCACGCACATTGGAAGTATTATCTTGGAGCCCTCAAACTAGGCAACAAACGGCTCTTTCACGCGGTTGTTTCTCAAGATATATGTAACGGATTTGTTCGAAACTGAGGTCCACACGTACATTGGAATTTGTTACAGTGACGCGTTCAATAAAGTGATATGGTCACCGCTTACAGTCCCACAGTAAAAACGTTACGGCGGGAACAATGCCCGCGCGTGTTTACAACTCTGGGCGTAGAGGCGATATCACAATACATGTGCCGGTCGACGTCGCTCGTAGCGCCTCGTCGATGTTCGTCTCTCACACACAAACGTACCCTTCACCAGGCGGCACCCTTAAGAGCCTGTGGCACTTATTATGATTTTTTTTTTTTTTCATAATTCCTCCCCTGTTAAAAATTTCACCAGATTTAACTGAAAATGTTTCAATACGGACGTAGCTGATTACATTACTTGTAATTTCGTACATTGTATTCGAAAAATTAAAGCGTAACTGTAAAATAATTAAGCTAATTTTAATTTTATGATAAAAATTCTTCCTCATCACATAATAAGCATTAAATAACTCCCAGTACCGATTTCAGCCATTAATATGCACCTTATATAAATTTTAATGTTTTTTATAAAAACATCACAATTATTAGTTGCAACCTTCATTTATTAAACGAAAATTAATATTATTAACAAATGAGGTGACGCAGCCTCTTAAGGGCGCGGCAACAGTAACTTTTATCTGTGCCAGATATTATTCTTATGGTAGACACAAAATTGTAATAAACTTTGTTCTTGTGAAAGATTTTTATCTCTCATAGTTTTCGAGTAATGGCTTGTTAAATGTCAAAATCTGCACGTTTCCGTTTTAGGGACTATACTTAAACCAACTGACATAGGCTACCAAACTGAAAAAATTCACAGTCGATAAAGACGTTGCAAGCTACAGTTTCACGTACATAAAAGCAAAGAATAAAAACTTTTTGTATTTAAATATAATTTAAAATACAATTTTTAAAAATTTAATGTTTTTAAATATACAAAAATATTTTATTTCATGGTTTAACATAGCTGCATTTGTAGCCTACAACATCGTTATCGACTGTGAATTTTTTTCAGTTTGGCAAATGAGTTGGTTTTAGCGTCGTCCTTACAACGGAAACATGCAAATTTTGGCGTTAAGAGTTCGTGGTAGATAAGCAAACGGTGGAAACACAAATTGATTCATACGCTTTTTTCGAAGCCAATATGGATAAAATACCCAAAGACAATCCTAGACAATGGTATTTGCCAACTTTATGAGTATATAGTTATCCAAAATTACTAATTCGTTACGCGTGATCTCTTGCGCCGCAGTTTAATGCACGAGGCTCCGGCGTCAGAGACTGAGCCTAAGAAGTTCGTAACACTGGAAACAATTTTGTTTAAAACGTTGGTTGAAACTGTTGTCTAGGATTGCTATTGTTTTATTTTCGCAAATTGGCTTCAAGAAACCTAGAGTTGTAGGTTAATCCTTTTAGCGTTGAATTATGTACCCCGCCCTCTTAACGAGCCATTACGCAAAAACTATGCGAGGTAACTGAATTTCATAAGATTAGTCTCATTTTGTGTCTAAAACAAGGAAAAAAATATCTGGTAAAAATGTAACAATAAAAACATTGTGATGAAAATTGCTATAGACCGCGCTCTAAAGAGGCTGCCTGGGTGGATGTATTATGCGCATTGAAATGCGGAACACTATGACCGTGTTCACAATTGAAAACATAACAGTAAGCATAGAACATAAGTCCTTCGCACAAGAACTAACCTCCATGTTTTCGAACCTACTACCGATTCGTTACTGCTAGAGCCAGTGATTTTTGGTGAAAAGAATTCTGCAACAACTAGTTTGAATGCCTTGCGTGCACACCCGCCACACTGCTTCGTAGTTATTGGTAGAATATAATTTGAAAAAGGCGTGGCTCATTTGACCGCACCAACCAGAACAATGTTACCGCGACACCACACGTATGTGATTTGCGGGTAGGACTCCTAGACGCCGAACATTAAAAACTTCCAATCACTGACCATGAAGCAGGGAAACATATGTGCTCATAAGGCATTGAAACAAATTGATGCAGAATTCTTTTCACCAAAAATCACTGGCTCTAGTTACTGCTCAAGTTCGTGTGCGTGGTAATTACGTCACAGGCAGAGACATGTACATTTCTTGGTGTTATTTGTGGCAGGCTGAAATCCACTCACTCGAACACACTCCGTGAAGTTATTGGCACGGGGCATTCGTGTCTTTGTATGCCCGCGTTACAGGCTAGTGGGTATTCTGCAGTTGACCTTGTATCATTAGTAGAGATAATGGTTTATTGCGGGAAAACTTGACTGTTTGCTGGATCTATACGTACGTTCAGCCTACCATGACATTACTGGCTTTCGCATGTACGTGGAACTAGTACTCTATTTGACTGAACTAACACGAATCCCGCTCTTGTAATAGATGCCTGTTATTGGTGTGCAGACAGCTACCGACTATCAGACGTGTATCGCCCAATCATACATGTTGCAAGAAACTACAGTGTTTTCAAGGGTATGTTGGCACAAAAATTGTTCGCGATGGACATACCATCATCTCTGATCATTGGTTAAAATACCTTCACAGCGTGACACACAGTAACTGCCTACCAACAGCAGACGTCAGATACGCACATAGTAACTTGCAGTCCAGTCTGTTGTATGATAATAACTAGAGACCGGAAACTTTCGTGGGTTCACTGACCTGTAGGTTAGCCTCCAAGACTATCTGAGACAGCAGATGTTCATTGGTTGCTCGCTGACATAGAGATACCACACGACTGGACCTGCATTTAGTTGATTCTTTATTATAGGCTCAGCGCTCTCCAGGAGCTGTCTAATATTTCAAGAACCTATTGTGAAAGCGACACGAACTTACAGATGTTTCAAATCTATCTTGTACGCCATCTACAACGCGAATGTTTCAGGTCTCTAACAATAACGCGAAATTTATAGGTCTCTAGACATAGGCATTTTTCCTCCTTTTTTTTTTTTTTTTTTTGTGCGGACGGGGCAGTGAATTTCCTGAATATCCATCATGTTTGCCTAACCTCAAAATACGTACATGAAACAACAACCCGAGAATAAGACATTTAAATGTAAATCACAGACTATTGTTACAGACACTGGTAAATCGTGGGAAAAGTTGATTGTTTGCTAGACTTCAACATGCTATGTATAACACTGAAGGTTTTGCACCTATATTGGCTACCGTTCATATGAAGCACCGTGTCCCTCTTCAACAGACCCAATTAGAACTGTACAGTTTTAACACAGAACGAGTGTGATTTACCAGCAAACTGTTCACGCATGTCACGATTGAGATAATATACTTTACTGGAGACTATATTTAATTTTTTTGACGATTTTCTAGTGTCTCCAACTCTATATATATATAATTTACTATATATATATATATATATATATATATATATATATATATATATATATATATATATATATATATATATAGTAAATTACTTTATATTTTACAAACCTGGTTGGAGCTTTATTTTTTTGTATTATATTTTAATTATTATTTAACATAGTTTCTCTTCACGTTTGTTCAGTTGGCCTTTGGTACACTCTATTCAGCCACAAATACAACAATGCCATACGTACACACCTGAAGTTTTGCTTCGTGGTCAATGATTGGACGGTTTTAATTGGAGTTCTACTCGCTAACCACAGATGTGCGGTGACGCAGTAATCTTGTTCTGATTGGCGCATTCAAAAAAGTTAAACCTCTACAAAAAGCCACTCTGCCAATAACGATGAAGCAGAATGGCAGATGTGCATGCAAGGAAAGTGCCGCAACAATCTCTTCGCTGGAATCGGTGGTCCTTTATCATTGGACACAGTGTACAGTGCCGCCATAAATCTCTTCACACGCAACACGCCCTCACTCATACACATGGTGACTGAATGTTGTAATACAAGCCACAACAGACACAACTATTCAAGTACCTAAATTGATCACGTAATCAGTATTTGGTACCTAAATATTTGGAGATTGAGTGTTCGAATTTTATGCGGTGGAGAAGCACACTAAATAACCAAATATCCCCGTAAACTCGCTGTTTACTCGTGTTTTGCCACCCTGTTTCTGGCCGAAAAACAAGTAATTATCCACTAATTACAACATTAATTACGATAAATTAATAAATATCGTATTTGGAGGGTACCTGAGGACAGCGGCACAGCGTTCAGTGTTCCAAGATATGCGGCTCTGAGCAGTGACTGTACACAACACTGAGTTGTCTGTTTGTTTATTTAAGACCTTGTTTATGTCGAAGTCAAGGTCTTTAACGTTAACTTACAACCCTAACTCTTACCATTACACCAGGGGCGTCATTTCAGGTATTTTCTGGGGGGAGGGGGGCAAGATTTTTTTCGGCAACAGTGACATTGTTGCATCTTTTTTTTATTAATTAAGCATGTTATAAATTAGACACTTTAATAATAAAACTTCAGTTTTATGTGCTTAAGTTAGCATTATTTATTTAATTAACAAAAATACAAAATACAAAAAAAAATTATACTCTTGAAATTCTAAATCCAGAGGGGGCCCCTCCTGCCTTCACTAAATGACGCCCCTGCATTAGACTAGTGGAAGCATGTAGCGTACTAGATGCAATGTAATAATTCTCCAATAATACACTTCGGTCCCTGCAACACAACTGCCACACGCTTAAAGAGTATAGTCGGTGTTAGAGACGGTTCACGATCAACTGAACACTGTTCAAATTTTTCTTTCAGCCATTTTGTAATCACCTTTAATGTTTTACACCTGAAAACTTCCCTCAGACTAAAAATCAGTCTAAATATTACATTTCCATTTTTGGCTCAGAGACTTCCGGGAGATGTCAAATAAGTCAAATGCCAACTGCTAAAGTGACACAAACGTACAGTTGTTGAAATTCTAGCTTGTGCCCAAATGAAAACGCGAATATTTCAGATCTGTAAATAGAATTGTTGGGAAGTGCTCAGTTTAATGCGAACAGACTATAACACCGCGCGCCTTGGTACACTGCCACACTGCGCCACTGCCCGAGGACCAGGTACCACAACCTGAGCTGCAAAGTTACGACTGAACGTCCGTTCACATCTACTTGCCCTGAAGGATGACATGGGATGAGTACCTCCACTGGTGAGGCGCAGGAATGAGAGTGGGAGATCCCTGAGAAAACCCACCGACAAGCGGAGAAAATCTGAGTCCTGGCCCAGCTGGGAATTGGGCCCGGAGAGCCTTGGTGGGAGGCGAGTGGTCTAACCACTCGGCCACCGGGGCTGCGATAAGTAAATGATCAAAGTGTTATTTTCTACGTAAGATGATAATAAATATATATTTAAAAGTGACTTTTGTATTTCGTAAATTAAAAACAATAAAATACAATTAAAATTTTTAATTCATTTCCTATAGCAGAAAGAGACGAGTGAGTGAGAGATATTGGTCAGCGCTCAACATCGCGGTCTTAAACGCTAGTGAGGGTGGGAGGTTAGCTGATGGGGGCGTGGCCTGTCGCAGCTGGAAACTGTGACGTCACAGTGGGACCTATACTCGTCCGCAATTTTTTGGCTGTCCGTAGCTCAGGCTCTTAGAGCGCCCAAGAAACGTACAACTAAACTCGTCATTACTCGAAAACCATTCATTCAAACGACTTCAAAAATTTTACTATATAAAAAGGACTATCCTTCCAATGATTGTACATGTTAATTTTCCTTAAGTTAGATGTTTAATTTTTAAAAAAATATTCAAACAATGTCCGGCGAACTGTTTACAGAAAAGTGCAGGACAAAATGTGGTAAGCGACAAACTTTTTTGTTATTGAAGATAGATGGGGGGTACCAGTGAACTAAAGAAATGTAATACCCTAAATTTAATATATATGCTCCACTCGAAGAGTTCCGCGACACGCAGTTATTTTGGCGGCAGGTAGAACACAGAACATTTTCGCCGCCGCCGCGCGCTCGTTATATTCAATATGCACTGCAGATCAGATTCCAGATTCTCCTGACACACTCTACCATCGTCCATCGCTTATTTTTGCCAGTGTGGGCGACACGAAGGTATACTTCCCAAAAAGTCTATCAAGTTACAGTACTGATTTCCCTGTCTCAGCCGTGTATAGAATATTATTGTATGTTGTTTAGTGGCTTTGCCTTGCTTGCATACAATGGTATAATGTCCGGCACCAAATGTACAAATAGCATGGCTGCGGGCTTTCATTGTTTAAATTCCCGCCTGATAGTACATGAAAAGCTATTTGGTTGCAAAATTGCTGACTTGTTACTGATAGTGAATATTTCGAAACTCATTACTTTCAGAATTTTTTTTTATTTTGGATACACAAATTTAGTGTGTAGGTTGTCATTAATTTGGAAAAAAAAAAGTTTGATATTACAACTCGCGTATGGTCTATGTACATTGTTACATGGCATATCATCTACAAAATTAAGAAATATGTAAATTTCGTCTCTATTTCAAAATGTAGAATATTCCCGTTAAGCCGGATTTCCACATTGGCCCAAGTGATTAGGCCAATCTTGGAAGGAAGAAATGCCAATGACCAATAAACGGCCAGTCGCTATTTACACACTGGGCCAATTCATTTTTAACCAGTCATACGGCCAATTTAAATTCCATGAAAATTGAGGGTCAAGTTTATTTGTAAATTTCTGCAACTACATTCATACTCTATGTATATGTGCAGAATAATGTCCACTGATCCATTTACAAACTTCATATAACAATATTTTCCTCTCAAACTACAAAACAATGTAAAATCGCAACACCAATGCATGCACCAATGTGTAAACACAGACCAAGTTAACGCCAATGCATACGCCAATCCCTTTGATGGTTGGACCAAAAACCGACAATGAATGGCAAAGCTTCCAACACATGGCCAACATTCCAAGATCGGCCAAGCACCATTTACACACTTGTCGATTCCTTCCAAGGTCGGGTATTGGGCCGATGTGTAAAGCCGTCCTTAAAAGAATTGCAGGATTCGCAAGCAACAATAAAACATGTAAATAAAATTAAATCGACCATTATTGAAAATAAGTCAAATCTATTCATACATTAACTTTTACAATGTGAATTTTGCGTACCTTTCAATCATATGTATTATAAGTATGTAACATTTTCCTTGGGAAAAGTTTTGTAAAATAAATAAAAAAGACAAGATATCGAAGAAAACTAATTATAAGTTTATGTTTTCTAATAGGCCTATATAGTGTTTTGAAACTTAATATGCTCGACACGGTAACGTTCGACACTGTACGATTAAATTATTTAACTAGTTCGAGTACATATGTAGATGGATATTACTTAGTATCGGCGTAAATTGTGTCACTAGTTCTCAATATGACATAAAAAATCGTGAATCATCACCTATGAACTAAATTTAATCAAATATGCAATACATAAAATATGGAAATGTATTCTAAAGAAAGAAAAAAGTTAATCGTTTATCTATCTCTGCCCGTTTTGTATAATGTTTTGGGGAAACATTGCATATGTCCTAATTTAAAAATGAGAACATTTTCACATGTTGATTAGTAGCAGTTTTTCCTACTCTTGGTTTCGGTAAAACAATTAAAACATTCACAGATTTTTTCTGGGTTAAAAGAAAAAAATGTATAGCAGCATAAAACTATTATAGATAAAAATAAGCTTGTAAAGAACAGATTTCAACTAGGCATTTTGTACGTGTTATTGGCTATAATTTCTAAAGAAACTTGTGAATTGTAAAAATGTAGCTCATTGAAATTCATACTGTAGAGGAAATGTATTGTTATCATTAGTATTGCATGCATTGAACACAAATTCACAGAAAAAAAACTTATCTTTGTTGAGTAATATCTAGCCCTGGTGTACAGTTTTAAACATCGTGACATGTTGTACTGTCGTAAATGGCAATTTACCATGTTATGCTCAAAGATTGTGTTAATTTACGTTCGTAACTGTAGAGAACACCGATCCCTTGTCCATTAAAAATTTAATATGTCTGCATAGCATAACAAATAGTACTAATGTTTGTAGTGTCTTTGTAAACAAATAATATTTTCTGTAGAGTGTTAATTTCAAGGAGTTTAATTCAATTAAACGTGTTAAAATCACGTCAATAATCAAATAAAAAAAGTAAACATTTTGTTTCGATTTCAGTTTACCATATTTTCCATATAGAAAAGAAACATGTCATGCATTCAATTTTGGTGGTAAATGCACAGAGTGAAATCTATGTAAAAATAAAAGCTATTTTGTTGTTGATTACAATCACTTTTATTGTATGAGTTGCAGAGCAAATCTAAAACACGTAGTACAATTCGTCAGTCTATAACATAATTTTGAATAACTAGTCTGCCAGCGAAAACTCACAAATTGTAAATATATGTTGTTAATTTACAGTTTTATGTTTACACAAAAATTAACAGTGCTTGTAACAAATGTAAATTTAATATTACCATTATCAATGGTGTGTGGATGAAACAAGGGTGAACCTAAAGTCGGATCACTGATCTAGACCGCGCGCGTCTGAAATATTTCTCGTTTTATACCTGCCGCCAAAATAACTGCGTGTCACGGAACTCTTCGAGTGGAGCATATATATTAAATTTAGGGTATTACCTTTCTTTCGTTTACTGGTACCCCCCGTCTATCTTCAATAACAAAAAAGTTTGTCGCTGACTACATTTTGCCCTGCACTTTTCTGTAAACAGTGCGCCGGATATTGTTTAAATATTTTTTCAACAATTAAATTATTTATGTAAGGAAACTTAACGGGTATCATCATTGGCAGGGCAGTCTATACTCTTATAAAATTTTTGACGTCATTTGGCTCAGTGGTTTTAGATTAATGACGAGTTTAGTTTGAATTTTTTCTGCGCGCTCGAAGCACGTATAGCGCCTTAGGTCCTACTGTGACGTAGGTCCCCCACCCTCAGCCGACAAGCCGGGTGGTTGCTAGGGGCAACGGCTAACCTACAGACCTTGAGTGAGGGCAACATGAGGTGAGTATGGAGCAGCGCCGGAATGAAGGGGCGGGGGAAACGGGAGATACCCGAGAAAACCCGCCGACCAGCGGTATCGCCCGGCACGTTTTCCACATCCGAAATTCTGGGGACCAAACCTACCGGGAATCAAACTCGGATCGGCTTGGTGGGAGGCGAATGGGCTGACCATTCCGGCTACTACGGCTCCAAGGGGAGACGAAACAGCTAAATTATTCTAGGATAAAGAATTGCAGTTTATTCAGCGGCAAAACATAAATTACATTATAATAACATTGAAATATCAAGTCTATAGTTTCCAGCTTTGTCGCGAGCAGCGGTGTTTGTAACGTACGAATCCACCAACCCTAATTTCATTAACCCAGAAAACTGGGATAGGGAGGAGGGGGACTTCGGCCACGGCCACAGGGATAATAGTGTAGTGTAGGTGTGTGTGAATGTCAACTGTGTCCGGTCTGATGGCTGTACAGGGTGGAGAGGAGGAGGAGGAGAGAGGGAGCGATGCTGCATTGTTGCTGTCTTGTGTCGTCTTCCCTCGTCAGGAAGACCGCACATTGTCACCCCACCGCGCCGCTACATTGTCGTCGCTGCACGGCTTCCTACACGCTTCTGTGTAACAGCGGCACAACGCAAACAACGCCATTGGCTGGTGCTTTCTTGCTACACGCTCGATGTGATAGAAATGGGTAACAATAACAGAGACACAGTACGTTGAGAATGACAACCCTTTAAGAGAAGTCCTCGACTGACGCATGGACGGCGTTGCAGCGTGTCACGCGCATACATTTTTACGCGAAACCGCTTAACTTATTCATATTATGATTACCTACGAAAAGAACACACACTTGAAACCATGCTTCTATTTTTTCAAAAATGCAGCACGCTTGTTAGAAACATGATATTCGGGCCTCTCAATATGGCTAAAAACGGGGTTTTCAGACTGTTGTAACTCCGAAAATATTACCTGAATTGGTAAAGTGCAAAACGTGAAGCATGCGTTGGTCTTTACTTCAAACTATTCAAAAATAAAATATTGGGGTCACCGCTTAAAGTCCCATAGTAAAAAGACTACAAGGAAAACCTTGCACGCCAGTTTGGCGCGCTACGAATAGAGGCGATATGCTTCTCGTCAGGCGTGGGACAATAGCTCTTATCGCTACGCTGATCCCACGCGCCAAAGGTGGAAATTTGACACCGCGAAGGACTCCTCTTAAGGGGCAGAGCATTAAACTGGCTCGAATGATTTTCGTATTATAATTTTTCTGCGGGGAACAACATTCAAAGAATGGAAACAAAGCTTGCGATAACCTGGTACATAATTCCGTGCTAAAAGCATCAGTATAAAATTTTAGGTTTGTCGATGCCAATTTGCAAATATTATACACACACATGTGTGTGTGTGTGTGTGTATATATATATATATATATATATATATATATATATATATATATATATATATGTGTGTGTGTGTGTGTGTAGTGCCAACCTAATTGTATTGTGTTTGTTTACATATATTTAAAAATAGGTAAGTACATAGGCTTAGTCCTGAAGAATATATCAAGTTTGAAAAAAGAATACAGGAATAAAAAACTATATGCTATTATTTTATGTAGAATTAGGATGGCACAATCTCACCCCAACGTGGCATAATCTCGCCCCGTTTTACGGTATATATATATATATATATATATATATATATATATATATATATATATATATATATATATATATATTAGGGGAGAGACGTGTTATTTGGACCGGTGTGTAAGTCGGACCAGTTGAGTTTCTCAGAGCTGCCAACAGACAGCAGCACAATGAACGTGTGACCAGTTGCATACGTTCTAGTTAACTGCTGCTTCAGAGTTGTTTACGTTTGGACGAAACGACAAAGAAATTACGAGGTTTTCATGTAATAATTTTTTAATGTGTGGGGTACTGAAACAGTCAGAGGAATTGAGTTCTATTTTATTTTGTGTTCAGGGTCGTAGATAAAACTTCATTTCTGTGTAGTAACAGAATTATATTGAAATGCGATAACCGTAATGTTAAACATGGCGTAAAAATTGTCTCGTTGTGTAATTTGGTCCAACAGCCATCGTGTATTTTGGATCAGTGGTCCAAATTACACGGTTCAAATTACGCGAATGTAGTTCAAATTGCACGAATGCATTGACAATACGTATAAATGTAACTAATTATTTTTGTTTTAGATAACCACAATTGAAGTGCGTAAATCTAAGAGGATTTATAATAAATGGAACGAAGACGACTTGACTGTAGTCATACATGTCGTGGAGGAAGGATTGAGAATTAATAAAGCAGCGGCCGTGTTTAACATCCTAAAAACTGCACTACATCCAGAGTTAAGCTTGAGACTTCCAGAAGCTACATCTTTAGATAGAGCTTATGGGTTCAACAAAGTAACTGTGAACAAATTCTTCGATGCACTGAAAAAAATAGTAGACTAGGAACAAATTACAGTATCCAGAATTTTTTATATGAACGAAACTTTGTATACTGTAGTTCAACGACCGTATTGCACAAAGAGGAAAGCATCAGGTTGGTGGCATCAGATCTTGCGAAAAGGGGCAGAATGTGACAGAGGTTTACGCCATGAACGCTGCTGGGTTATTTATCCCTCCTACGCTAATCTACGCTAGGACTAGAATGAAGGACTCTCTAGCATTTTGTGCTCCCACTGGAATAATTTTCAGTTGTCAGGACAAAGGATGGATGACTACAGATGTCTTTACGGAATGGATGTCCCACTTCAAAAAGGGCGTAAAACGCAAGCGTATCAGAAAAGGTTCTTCTCATTTTAGATGGACACAGCAGTCCCACTCAGTACTTAGACGCAACTGAACTAGCTCGCAAATATTGAGGTTATTATGCTATCACTGCCATCTCATTGCACTCACCGCATGCTGCCACTTGACGTGGTTTTATTTAAGCCAGTGAACACCTCAGTTGCCTCTGCGATTGCAACAAAGTTGAGAATGTCTCCAAGGAAACGACTTACTATTGTGCACAACGCTTCTTTGGTCGACGGAATTTTAGCTGACCATTGAAAATAAATATAACGACTTACCTGAGTCAAGGCACTCTAAAAATATTATAATCAGACCGTTATTACCTTTTTTGTAAGCGATTTTGTATTTTTGTATTTACACATTCATAACGATGAGCTCAATATTCAACTCGAAAGAGAAATAAAACAGTTATTTGTAACACAATTCGTCTTCGGTTTCCTTTGTTTATTATTCTGGGCTGGACCAAGTTACACGACGGTAAAGTCCAAATTACACACAATTGGCCCAAATTACATAATTAAATATTTTAAAAAATTTTAAATTATCTGTGTTGTGTAATAGTAAATTGTATTTTTAATACAGACATTGTAATATTTTATTACAGTTAACATGTACCTAAACTCTGTAGTGTTTGGAAAATCTGTTACGGATTTTATAGGCATACGAAGTTAAGAGATCCAAATAACACGGACCACCCCTATGTGTGTGTGTGTCTATACACACACACACATATATATATATATATATATATATATATATATATATATATATATATATATATATATATAATCAAATAGCAACCAAAGACAGTAGATTTTACCAACTATCCGAGCAAAAATTTTTCTCGAGAAACGTATTTCTGAAGAACAATCTCTGACGCCAATGTTTTGTATATTCGATTGCAGCGCAAGATATCGCGCTTAATAAATACGTCATTCTGAATAAATGTTTGCTCAAAGTTGGGTAACTTAATTTGTTTTGTACTTTTCCCATATTGACTTTAAAAAAAAGTGTCTATTTAAAATTTATGTTTTTAGCATTTTCTTATCAACAACACACGCTAAAGTTATATGACTGAGTGTGCAGTACTTCGGCATACATAAGATAACTCGAAAACAACTCAGCGAACGTAAGTGATGTCTGCTTAGAAATAGCATTCAAAGAACATTGCACGTATGTAAATATTATACAGGCCCTCCGTTAATCTCTGAATATTATTTTTCCGTGGTCGAAAATTAGTGTTTTTGCGGTTATTTTCAGGCATGATAATATTGTTTCGTAATTTTAGAAAGACACAGGCAAGTACAAACCTAGGGCTCTATAAAGACTAGGTCACAGACGACTAAGATATACAGACTGTCAACGCCTAGGCTTTTCGTGTTACACAAAATTTCGTGTCGCACTGGTGGTGAGGGACCGAAGCTCGGGGTTTTGTAGGTCTTGAGGGTAGCGCTGCCATGTAGGATACATCAGAACTAAACTCTTCAGACAGAAGGCAGGTAGCTAGCTGAGTGATATGCCGGATGTCGCCTTTTGTCGAAGGGACTTGCAAGGATTGGTTAGGGGGAAGGGGGTGGTATAGTAGAGGGTTGAGACTCAAGGTCGCCTGGCAGAGGGCAATAAACGGCAATAAAGCTACAATGCAGAAGCTACCCCAGTCGTCTGGTCTCGGGATGAGAATATACATAGCCTAGAACCGAAAAATTCCTCACCACACTGCTGGGTCATTCCATTGTCACCGGTGTGACTTACAGACAGTTTCAAACACAGAAAAAACTATCTGAAAATAAAATGTGTTCTTGTGCAGTTCATTAATAAACTACTCAGTTGCCCTATTAAATTAATACACAAATAAAATATATTTTAATCAGGCGAAGTCATCATTATAAATCCTTGCCTCAAGTGTATTACACATTTTGAACGTCTTGTAACAGTTTTATAGTTGAACTAATAATTCTGTGAATGTAATACCAATACAATTTCAATTCGTTCAGGACTACATTTATACAGACCTGTAGTTTTTAAATATCTAAACATAACAACTAAATAAAATTCTAAATTAATTTGGCATCATACTGACAGTGTGGTCCTGTCACGGGTGCGACAAAATGGTTTGTGTCAGGGGAAAAGTTTTTTACTGTCGTCCTATTATGTCCAGCATGTTTCATTCCTTAAGAATGTTAACGCACACGAACTAGCACAAGTTCACAGACAAAAAATTATAATTAGAACTGAAACAAAAGGAAAATGCAATTCAAAAGATTATCTGTAAGAGCATTAGGGTGTTTTTCAGTTATAAATTATGCTTTATTAGAACGCCCTTAAATCTGGATATTTTAATACACTGATAAGACTTTCTTTATTCATGTAACGAATGTCACCATTGTTTGCCTTGAATAATTTACCATTGGTATCACAAAGTACGAATAGCAAACCAATTTCAAGTCCCATCTTTAGCAGATTACTCCAATTATTATTTTTTTTTAATTTTTATCTTTCCAGGTTTATCAAGGAATAAGTGTCTTCCAGTTTTTTTGGTCGTCGCCTGATTTATCCTTCATCTCTGTACATTACTGTGGCTATATCTTAAGAAGCTTCACTAAGAGTCTGAATTGAATACACCTCAGAATACTTGAATCTATGGGTTCAATCGTCGATGTAATTAGATTTTTTTTAAATTTAGAATAGTACTTGCAGGTTGTGCGAGATACTGGAACAACAAAATCTGGTTGCAGTTCATTCTAATCTGACTTCCTAGTGACAATAGTATTGGGAAGAGCACTGGTATTTGTGAATATCTCACAAGCTTCGGCTATTTTCATGGCAATGTAAAAAGCATAGGCCTAACAAGTAACGTTCTTGGATATAGTTTTAAGGATAACTGTTTGTATTATAACACAGCAGACAGATTTAGATCAAATACAACTAAATCCTGGAGCTTAACTAATCCTTAAAGTTCTTTATCAAGCCCTACGGTTCTAAATCACACAACTGTTTACAAATTACTAAAAATTATCTACAATAATTATAATTACAATATCCTCAGAAACTCCACATAACAGGAAGAGTGAAATAAGTCATTATTCTTAGCTCTATAGTCAAAATTATACTTCTTACTTTACTTCTGAAAAAGTTAGACACACCCGTGACAGAAAACATATCACAACGTGACACCTTTATTATAGTTTTAAACTAATTATTTCACACTCTAGATATTTTTATTCGATGATATACACACTTGATGTTGTTATGTCATAATATATCTGGGTTAACAAAATCCGTTTCTCTTCTATGGAAACTTTAGTTTGTTTTCTTTCATGAGAGTGACGTAGAACACTCTTAGCCTAAAACCCCAGAAAAGATAATAATCATTCTACCAAAACTGTAAGTGTATGCTGTTTCGTTTTCTTAAAGGTACCTTAATTGAAACCTACTTTAAAAAATATGCATAAGGTAACATCAAATTAAAATAATATCATTATTAACTTAAGACTTTGAGAACTGAACAAGCAGCCACAAACGCAAACTTTGAGTTAAAAAATCTATACTTTCAGACGTTTCTAAACAATAATTTTTATTATGTTACAAAATGCAAACATTAAATATTTCGAAATTTCTGTACATATTAGGTATAAACATTTTTTAAAATCACTGTAATGTCACATTTTGTGCGGAATGACCCTTAATAGGCTCGCATCAGTGAAGCTGTGCGTGCTTTACCAGGTTCGCGTGCGTGTAAAAGATCCTATAATTCTAATCAACGAACCAAAAATGTATGTTCCGAAAATGTTCTGTTAAGTTTCAGCAAAATTTTTATAACTAAGTTAATTTGTAGTAAAACACTGTGAATACATCCATCGCAGTGTGTTTATATCATGTCCAGTGTTATAGTTTGCCCTTCATGACCATGACGACACTCAGACGAACAAAAACACTACTTGTTATTGATTAGCGTTCTCGGTGTACTCGTCTCTATGTATAAATGAGAACACCGACTGACTGACATATCAAACTGCAGCTCAAACCGCTAAACCTAGGAATGTGAAATTTTTTGTGTGGGCTCCCTGTAGGTCGTATGTGAGAACTAGAAGGCATTTTTTCGAAATTCGTCTCCTAAGGGGATGAATAGGAGTGAAATGTGTTTATTAAAATTCGTCTACATAGCTCGAACCGACGGCCTATCGTCGTGACTTTTACGTAAATGGGTCAATCATAAAAAAAATACTAGCCAATTTAAGGAATTTACGAAATTCAAGGGGGTGAAAAAACCTTAAATGTGTTTTCGTTTAATAATGGCTACCTATCGAACACTTCAGAATACAGTGTTGCTTTTTACCTCAAAATGACGCTGGTATGAATAGGTACCAAAAAAGTGATTTTTCGATCTTTCGAAATTCGTCTCCCAAAGAGTAAAAGGGGGTGGGGGTGGGTTGGGGGGATGTGTTTTTATTAATTGCCTGTATCGTCTTAATTTTTCCTTCAATTGGATATTTATGCAAGTACACAATACAGGACTTCAAGAAGTTTCGAAAGTCTTTAAATAAGGGGATGAAAAGACGTGCAATGTGTTTTCGATTATATAACTATCGATTCCATAACTATCGAACCAACCGAGATAACGAAGTGATGTATGCATTATAAAGATGTTTACGTAAAGACCGAAAATATATTTCACGGTATTTCCAAAAAAAAAAACCGCTTCAAGTATGTAAAAGTTAAAATATGTTTTCGGTTCGTGATCAGTATATATCGATTTCACTGATTTTTGTTTAGATTAATGAAAGCTGAAATATATGTGTTTGTCTATATATATATATATATAGACACACACACACTTACTTTTGTTTTATGATGATTAATACGTAAATGTCCCTTAACAGATATCAGAACTTTTCTAAATCCGAACTCTTAGAGCTGTGAAGGAATTAAGTAAAGTTATTAAATGAATCGTCGATTACACTTTGACTCAATGGGTTGTTGTCGGGATTTTATCTCAGTTGGAGACTTGCATACATTTTTAATACATGATGGTAAGATTGCAAAGTTGGATCACTAAAAAGGCGAAAAAGCACAAAATTTGTTTCCTTTCACCCCATGATATTCACCTAATCAGTTGAGGTATTGGGGTATATTTTGCTTCAGAATGTTTACGTAAACATGATAATTAATTAGCTCAGTTTTTATTAGGAGAAAAAAACTAAAATACCCGTTTGGGGGGATGGTATGTTTGCCTATGTAAACCTCTCAAAGCAGACGATCCAAAAAACCAGTACCGTAAAATGGATATACTTTACACCATCATGGGTAACTTTGCACCACGAATAATATTTATGTTTTGATTGGTGGAATATTAGTGATCATTATCTGAGTATATCAAATTAAAATTTTGGAATGCCCCCATCATCTCGTTTCCCTTCACCAAACGGCCTATACATCAATATATTTGGTGGTGCAACGTTACCCATGTTGTTGCAAAGTATACCCACTTTACGGTACAGCATTACAGAAGTAACTTATAGGAAAGTTAACATTTTGCAATTATACCGTTACGTATGGTTGTACAACATCTATTTGCCCAGTGAGTGAATAATTTATTTATTTTTTAATATTTTTAGATGCCTACGTATTGAGGACACTGCCATCAATAATCGCACTAGATGTAAACATGTAATAATATCACGTGTACTATTTATACCAACCAAATACTCTCTCATATTCAAAGTCTGTTTAGCTATGACTGTAAATACTGCCCGGGATAGTTGTTAAGATTGGCTGGAATAGAATGACTGTTTTTCACACGGCAGCTATAGCTACGTAGCTAGCTGCCGAGTTAGCTCAACTTGCAGCTTAGTTATACTAACACTTGATGGCCGAGCTACTAATCTGGCATAATACAAAGATATCTTTCAATTGAAGTAACTACTCGCTGTTACGAGTAATACACGCGAGCAGTGCCGCAGGTGGACTGCTAGTTTATGTCCTAAAAATGATTGATTGTTCGTCTTCTATGCGGTTCAATAACAGTCATCCAACTGCAATGCAATTTCTGCAAAAAAATTGGGCGGGGGACGGATAAAATAAGTTAAGAGAAACATAACAGGAAGCCCAAAGAATTTAATGAATAAATAAACTTAGTAAGTGGTTCGAATTATTTTTTTAAGCTGGGGGGCAAAACGGAACAGAGGGGCAGAATGGGACACCCTAAAACCTAGCAAATATGCTATAAAACTTTGGTGAGTTGTGCGTGTGCGACCCCGAAATTTAAAGCTGACAAAAAAATTAACTTTTGGAGGGAGGCGGGTCAAAATGGGGTAGGCCTGTAGAGACAGAACGAGGTGCCCCTAAATGATTTTAAATTAGTGAGAAAAAAACATATGTTTCTACCGAAACTAATTATAGTTCGGTGGAGGTGGGAGGCAGGACAGGTTAACCAAAAAAATAATTTGTTGAATAATTTTCCTTTTCAAAATATTTCTAAAATGGACATTAATGTTTATTAACATAATTTTACCCCATTTAGCACTTTTCAAAAATTTTTTATTTTCAGGAACATTACGGCATTAAAGAGGAAACCCCGCAAACGAAGTTGCGGGAAACATCTAGTGTTATATAAATTTTAGTTTTTTCATGACCGGTGGTGTTAACAAAGCAGTGATTTTTTGTGTGCAGTCATACTAATGATTGCTATCAGAATCGCAGATACTCAATCATCACTGTTATATGAGTTCAGACAATTTGATTTGCATACATTTTCAGTTTTGTGGCATTATAGGTAATAGTTTATATGTATTTGTAGTAAATTCCATGTCGAAGTTACATTTTAGTCAAACACATCCAATACATAGGTCTAAGCTGCATATATAACTAAATTTAAGTATAGAAAGGACAATTGTTTTATATTCGTATAGTCAACATACGTTCATCTTATTATTATTGTTATTTATTGAAAAGCCTAACGGACTTCGGAATTATCTTTGCTTTTTACAATAATTTTAAAAGTATTCAAGTTTGAATAACTGCAAAAACACTTCAATTAAAAATAAAATAACCCTGACGCATAAAACCATTATTTAAAAAGTTAAAAATTATAGTAATAGTAAAGTCAAATTATATTAATTAACCCGTTAACACTTCGGGCTCGGAGGACCACTAAGTTAACCAGATAATAGTTAGGAATTGAAATGGAATAGAATAAAACAGCAAGACCAAATCCACTAAATTATGCATCAATCCAAAAACTCAAAGTAAATATAGCATATTGAGCTTATCTTTTGGAAATGTCACATATGTACATACATCATACGTAAGTTTTGTTACATTTATTTTTTCTGTTTCATGTTTCATAATTATAACTACCTATTTTGTTCACTTAGCGGTCCCTCGACGCATTTAAGAACTAAAATAATATGACGTTATTGTTTTTACTTTTTAAAGGATCGTTTTATGTGGCTGTTTCTTTATTTGCATTTTTGACGTCAGTATTATAACTCTGTGTAATTATTCTAATTGCTGTATTTTGTTATTTAAAAATTTGTTAGCGTCAACAGAATTTTCGTACCCCTCCCCCTTCCACAAAACAATAACTATCCGATAAGATATTTATGAATGAAAATATGCAAAATTGATGCTTTTAAGTATCTTATGTTTTGCTACATTGCTCATGCAACGAAGTACAAAAACAGCCGGAGTCTATTTTGGGATTAGAAAAGAAATATCGCTTTCCCTATTAACATTCTTTTCTATTTATACTCACAGAAATTTCTCATCTACTTTATTTAATTTATAATTATTACAATACATGTGATTTGTACTCTTTTGTGTAGAAAATATTATAAAATTGGTTTTATCAAATTTTTTTACTAATTTGTTGGATATAACCCAGTCAGGTAATTTTGAATAATTTTCCTTGATTTTTGCCATTAACTGATCACCTGTTTTATGACTCACCAAAAACTATGTATCATCAGCAAATATTATAGTGTTGCCTTGTCCATAGATGACATTTTGAACGTCATTTCTACAAATTAAAGACGAAAGATTACCCAAAACAGGTCCCTGAGGCAACCAGTTTTTTATTTTTACTACTTCAGAAAAGGTCTCCGTGCTGTCTTTATTTTTTGACGTATCACCTGTATTATTTCACTAAGATAGTAGACAAAAAAACTTTTGGAAATGATTCCTTATCCAATAATGATGCATTTTTGTTAGTAAAATACATTATAATTTACACAATCAAACACTTTTTCTAAATCATACAGGTCCCTAACACACCAACCACCTGTTGATTATTATTTAATGCTTCTAAAATAAAATTGATTGACTGAAAAAAAAATTTCTAGCTCACTGCCACAAAATTGTACAAGTTTAATACTTAACTCATTATATTAACAAGAATTTTTAGATGTCAAAGAATTGATTATAGATTCACGTGCGTGGTTTGCACCATTGTATTCGCATTTTTTATGTTCAATTGTACATACCTTTCCTAAAAGATTATTATCTGTTTTGTCATTATTTGTAGGTTTTATTTCATTTATCACATTATTTAGAAAATAGTTATTAAATTCATTTGCTATCTCAATAATGT
>PNEQ01095901.1:0-18565 GCA_003012365.1 Medauroidea extradentata
AATCAATCGATATTTCCAATATTTAACGTTTTACAAAAAAAAATATAAAAATTCGTAAAAATCTATTTTTAAAAAACTCATAAAAATCGGAAAATCTACAAAACTTTAAACGTAGACTAGTAGGCGTAAGAAATATCAATCGGTATCACCAATACTAATTTTTTTTGTAAAAAACATAAAATCGTAAACAATCATATTTTGTAAAAATAAAAAAAAACGGAAAAAATCGGGAAAAATTCTATAAAATTGTAAACTTAGCAAGCGTATGAACAATCAACCGATATAGCCAATTGATAAAAACTCATTAAATTGTAGAAAATATTTTTAAAAAATTTAAAAAAATTCTGTACAATTCTAAACATAGAACCCGAATGAAAAATCAATCGATGCAAAAAATAATTGGAAAATATTTTTAAAAAATTACAATGGACTATCCCATTTGACTCACAATACGTTATTCAAAATACATAAATACAACACAAAATTTGTCCATGTTTGGCGTAGTGTGTTTTATTTTTCTTAAGACGCTGATATTTATAGGAATAGTTTGATTTACGCTACAATTTTTATACATAGAAAGATTATTCGTAAATTTTACTATAACATTAGATCATAGTGCGTGTCATCTAAAATGTTATTATTATTATTATTTATTTTAGAACAAATGCCCAATTGAGAATGCATTGTTTTTAGTATTGTCATGGCATTCTTTTAACGAAATAAAATATTCAAGAAATAAATTTTCTTTGTAAGTAAACAACGGTAGTTGTAGTAAATGCATGCCACGCGCCGCCAGGCAAAAAGCCTAAGCCATCGCGCGTCGCTACACGGACGGCGAGAGCCGCCCCGTCGCGTATATCAGCAAGATCCTTCCTCTCGGGGAGATAGACGCACAATGAGAGAGGGGAAGGACAAGGCAGATGGCTCGGACCCCCACCACTGCGACTTCCTCTAGACACGTCACTGTGATGAACCGCGCCCCCGGCCCTTAGCCACGCCTCTTAGCCTACTCGAACACGTGGCACGGAGAGCTATCTTCAAGTTTACTACCAGTCCCCGTAAGTCTTAAGATGATGCTCAGATATGACTGATGATGCAGAAAGAGGACGAGTTGGGAATAATTATCTACCTGCGCTCGAAACACTTACTTCATCACAACGTTAACACTGTTACAAGGAACATATTTTGTTAAAATTTAAACTGCTACAAAGCGACTGTGTTGTAAAAAATGTATGTTTAAAGTATCTGATAATATTAACTATTTTCTCCATTAAAATAATTAATCAAATGATAGTAGTTAAAATAACGCTATGTTTCGTTTTATTCAAATACAAACAAATGTTATTCTCACCAAAGAAAACTTCGTATGGATACCATTTAATCTCACAGTGCGTGTGTTTAGAAGCTTATTACGTCAATATGCAGCCTGCGACGCTGTATTATTTTGTACTTTGTAGGAATGACCTTGTCAACAAGAATGTTGTAAATATAAACGACATTTACTTTGGAACGAATGAAAATGGCAAACAATCTACTTTAGAACATAAGGTTCAATAGGAAACTAAATTAACTATAGGACCTGTCAATTTTTAACGTTTTATATCTTTAAATGTTTTTGTAATTTTGCCAAAATAGTGACACTACAATGAATAATTATTGTAGTTAAGTATGTAAGAAATTAATTTTTAACTGTGTATTAAACCGTTGGTAAACGAACGAGAAATGAATAAATTTGGTGAACTGACAGGATACCTAAAATTTTAGTGAAAAATATTCTTAGATGATTTGTGCGTGCGCCCGCAAAGATTTTCAACAAAATAAGTTTTACTTTGGTAGAGGGGACGGGTAGAACAGGGAACCCAAAATCTTTAGTGACACAATTTTCTTTTTTAAGATGTTTCTGAAACTCACATCATGGCCCTTAACATTTTGAGCGCTATTTACCACGTTTCAAAATATTTTATTTAGAAATACTAATTCATTAAATTGAAATCACAACGATTTAATTCGCGGATACGAGCTAGTCTAATACGTAACAAGATTGACTTGATGTAAATTATTTATAGTAGAACTCTGATAAATTTATTATTATTTGCAGTCAATATTCATTATGTATATACGTAATCTGGCAACATAAATGTGTTAATATTTTAATGGTTTGTTGTTTTAATGACTTCTTGTTAGTAAGTTTGTTTTGTAATAAATTAACAAAAAGCTATGCACATTCAAATTACACTTTTTCCGTTTAGTTACCGCACAAATAACACGTGACGTGCAAACTGATTACAGTGACAATGTAGAACATATTACGGTGTTTACAATCTTCTAGGAACTGTCTTACAACTAACGCAGCTGCACCAAAAGAACAACGTACGTTGCCAGAGATCCCACAATTGAGAAAAAAGCATAGCGATCCAAGTTGAAGAACCCCCAAGAAGTGAAAACCACTGGACCAAATAAAGTTTGCAGCAAAAATGTGCGCAGTTCCGTCATGGCGGAGGTACTGAGGGTTCTCTTGAGGCTTAACTTCTGCAGCAACATGGCGGTCTTCTCTTGTTTGTGGCGTACATATTGAGGCAAGAAGGTTATAAGAATAAAATGTACGATATTGTTTACACACAGCATTAGTTGTGGCACAAAGTATGAAGCATTCCAGCTAATTTCAGCCATCAAGGTTTGTTTCAGAATCTTGATTGCACTGTTGGCACTAAACATCAGGAAACTGAAGTTTGATATCAGAGATACCAATATTTGGAAGCCAAATATGGAGTCTACAATCAGCATTGTTTCAAGTAGGTAGAAGTAGGTATGTCTCGAGTGTTTCAGTGTGTTGGCAGCAATGTCGACGGCGGTTTCTTGAAATCTAAGTCCTGCAGTTTCACGTTCATGATGTAACTCGACTCGGGATGATGACTGAGAAGAAACATTATCACCTGCCGTGCTCATTGATAACAAACTTAGAGATTTATTAGCATCGTGTGTCAGAACAGTTCCTCGCACGTCTTCATCACATATACTTTGCAATTCTTTGTTTAAAGAATTCACGGCTCTCCCCAGTAACACAAGGATGTCCAAGTATACAAGAATTCCTAATTTTACGATGACATCAAAGATTAACTGAGCCAGAGACCAGAATCTTTGTTTGCTTTCACTGAAGTAAGCTTGCATGACATAGATGCAACACAAGTACAATATTGTAAAGGTCATCTGAATCCACAGAAATGATCTGACGTGTTGACAGTTGATCCAAGATGTAGGGAGAAGCACTTCATCCATGTGACGTATTCTTCTGATGATCTCACCAATACGTGAGCTGGCACAGGTTACCAGAGTAGTAACTGGCCACCCAATAGTCATAACACAGGTGACCAAATATACAGTCGCATCCAGAGCAGATATTTTCTCATTGTCACCATATAACTTGTAAAGGAATGACGCTCCTATTATAATAACAGTGATTATATAAATGGTAGATTGCACAGTGCCGCTGAACCGCGTTCTTGAATAACTGATGTCATCACCTTGTTGATATTTAATTGGTGTTAATCCACAAAACTTCAGAAATAGGAACAACGGCTTCACAGCGGTGTAGATATTGCAAGGAGGAGCGAATATCTTCATTACGGATTTGTGAGTTATATTTTATCGTCAATTAGAGGTGACCTTGTATTCTATCGAGTAACAAATTTGTAAATAATGTTTGAAATAATAAAGCATTAAATGTGTTGAGATAATTCCTGTGGTTCTGTTTCACCAGACATCCAGCCAGTAACCCATCATGAACATGAGTCTCATTGCCACTGCCTACACGGACTCAACTAAAATATAACATTGTGAGGCGACTCAGGTTGTGTGTTTGTCTGACTGGTTTAATTTGATTACCATCGATCGGCCAAAGTGGCAATTTGTTGAGTGGTATGTTCTTAACAAATAAATGTCTACTGCGAGATATTATTGATCATATTTGTCAGTATACTATATGAATTTCTCTTTTGATCTATCATGACACAATAGCATAAGCAAATAGTACGCTCTTGTAAGGTTTCATTTTCTCCTTTATCGTTTCCTATCCTTCGTTCCATATTGTGGGGAATATTACATTAACGAAAGCAATTAGAAATTGGAAAGAGAAGAGTGATGGTTTTTACTTTCAAACAAAAAAATAATTTCAACTTTTTTTGCAAGCAAGCATAGTTCTTTTTATTTAAAGTTCCAGCCCTTAAAAATGACTAAACTTTACACAAAAAGGTATTTATAAGAAACATTTTTGTTTATTTAATTTTTGCTGCAGCCAATGAATAGAATTTGAAAAATGAAAACATGTATATCACAAGAAACCGCAAAATTTTGTAGCATATATCATATCTCTTGATTCCTGTCTTACTTAGGAAGACTTTTTATGAAGAATATAATATCTTTGATTTATAACTGAAATCTCGTGATATACAAGAAAGTCGGTTGCTATCCATAGTATTGGTTGTTTTCTTTATTTTATGGAAATACTACTACAATAGAAACTCATGTAATGACGCATAAATATTATGTTCAACTCAACATAGTCTCTGAAAATAAGAAAGGTGTGGGGTAAGCGTGTACGTATAATAAATACGTTATTTTATGTCTTACTGGATAAGAATTTCTGCCGATAAAAATTGAAAAACCTATGTTTTTGGAACCAACTAAATATGTTAATACACTTTTATCTTCTCTAATTATATTACTTTATCAGTTAAGTTTCTTCACAAAGAATGTATTGGTTTGAGGACATTCGTCATTGCTCATGTTTTGCTGACCAAACTTGTGTTTAACGACATAATACAAAAAACAGGAACATTCAATCTAATAGGAATTTGGTCAGTTTATTTTATTTAACAGCAAGAAATCTAAAGACAGAATTGAGTCAGATTTCGACAACAACGTGACACAAAAGACGAATGTAAAAAAACCAGATGATGCCCAATATGAAAAATACGGAATAAAAAAATATAAAAAAAACATAGATAGACATTGGACAACAAATAAATGCCAGAACAGAACACAAGTTCAATTCATAGAAAAAAATCAACGTTTTATATATCAGGATTGTGACACAGCTGGTCGGAACACCTAAGTGCGAATGAAGTTTGTAAGAAAAATTGGGCTTATATAGTATGTATGGTCTCTGAACTGCTCAGAAAATTGTAATAACACGTGTGATTGGCATTTCAATCATAAAGCAAGAAGAGATAATTATATATTATTGTGTATGAAACAAAAGCATCGCCAGAATTTGCTGCAAGTTAGAGACAGTAATTTTGGTACATAATAACTGTAAAATTATTAATAATATGTTCTTGTGTAATGTAAATAATTTAATATACGTAAAAGTTGTTATAAATAACAGTACAGTATCATGTCTTATGTTTTATGCAGCACTACCAACATTTCAATAGTTTAATTTATATAATGTAACCTGTTTTAATGTTAAAATAATGCAATAATTTGTGAATACAGAAGATTGAAATATATCTATAACTAAATAATTGCTTGCATGTGTAAAAAGTTTTTTTTTTTTTTTTTTTTTTTTTAATGTTTGTTTCCAGTGTTATACCAAAAAACCACCTTTACCCTGCTTTTGAAGGAAAACTATGCTTATGAGTTCAATAGCTATGTCCAAGGGTCTGTCAAAAAACTTTTAAATACGTGGAATAAAGTAAATTAAACTTGGTACATATTAGTTGTAATATGTAATGTCACCTGTGTTAAAGTATTTTCTTCACATACTTACTTTCTAAATAAGTGCCGTTCGGTTTTTTTAGAGTTGTGTAATATTTCAGGCTTCATTATACAAAGTTAAACCAAAATTTATATTCTGGTAGTTTACCATGTGAGCTTTGAATACAGGAGAAAAATTAGAAGCATAGTACGTGTGTTTGTAATGATTTTCAATCATATTTCGACAATTTTCTAGACATATAGTAACCAAATTAAATCTTTTTCAGTTTACAGTCTCAGTTTCCATTTGGATACAGTTTCATCGAGGTATAAGTAAGCTCGGCGTGTTTGTCTTAAGGTTTTACGAAACAGTTTTACAATTTTTAAGAAATTGTGAACTGATGTACCAAATTGTTATAATTGACAATTAATAATCTGATATGTGGTATAAGTAATATTTAATGTTGTACTAAGTCCGATTGTAAAGATATTTGTATATGTTGACAGATTATTACTAAAGCTTTGATAGTTTTGCTTAAATAGTTTTATGTTTTGTAAGTCCGACATTTCAGAAGACAGCATGACGTAAATAAATAAAGAATTTAAAAATCATATTTCAGTCACAGCGTAATGAACTATAACTTTTTGATATAGTTTGAAATCAAATTGAGTAGTGTTGGTTTATTAGTTCAGCTAACAAAATTTTTGACCAAAGAACGTATTTTTTTTCTTTATACTTCATTTGTAGTCTGTCTTTTGGTCTGCCTGTGTGAATATGTCTCTGTACGTGGCTTCGTAGCTCCCAAGTTGGTACACCTCTTTCAGTTTTTTTTTTTTTTTTTAATTGAAGGCTAGTTTCATTGTGATGGTTCTTAGCTGTGTTTGATTAAAATATGTCCAGCGTTTTATAGTTTTATAGTTTTTACCTCTTTCCAAACTGGTGTTAGAATTTCATAGACAGGTAGTGGAACATTTATTATACTTTTATGTTCTATCTATTCAGTTGACTTGATATTTGGCGCATGTTGGTAAATCCCATGGTTCTATATGTGATAATGCGCATAATGTGTCGTCCCTTGCAGCCAAGTGTATAGCTCGTTGTGTAATATTTTTTCACCATAAATATATTGATCGGTATATTACATTGTGATACAGACTGACTGATATTATACGCTGTGAATATTGTTGGCGTTTAGTCTGTCTTCATATTCTACTAATTTATTTATAATTTGTGAAAACTTGTGTATTTAAATATTGAGTGTATATATATATATTAATTACATTAAGTGTGTATTACTATATTAATAAGATTTATTTAACAGCAAATACTTCAGAACTTTGGAAATTTACAAAAATAAATATAATTTTATTCAATTAGAATTGCAATAACTGTAGAAGAATTAAAAGTTTAGAAAGCTACAAATTAGTCTGAAATTAAAAACTATAAAATAACTCTCCACATAAACCCAACCAAAATAAAGTAAAAGAAAAAAATCCAAATTAACCTTGACTCTTAAATGAGACGGGCGACCAATAAGTAAACAAAAAATTATACTTAATGTTACAGAAATTTTAAAAGATTAGAAGAAAACAACGAGATCAAATTCACTCAATAACGTATCAATTCAAATGTTGAAGTTAAGTATGGTTTATGGTTTCAGCCGACCTTGTAGGAAAGGTACTTATATTTGCAAAATTGAAAACATAATAGAAGTAGACTTCTTTCCTACCCAAAGTTTACTTCTCTCAGCCAATGAAATGCTATGTTAGCTGTGTCTCAGCTGAAGAACTCGATCTTATGTAACATCAGAGGGCAGTGTTCTGATTTTTTTCTAAATAAATAAATATATAACTTATATAATTAACACGGTTATAGTATTATGATAATTTCTTGATAAAGTCTTAGATAATAATGAAACCTTTGAAAACTACAGGTGCAAGGTTTCTCTGTTTTGGCAGAAATTTAAACGAACCATTGCTCGATAAATATGATTTTGACTATAGACTTGTAGATACGGGCCGTGTTATTTCACAGGTACAACAACATTCCAGTTTAACTTTATAATCTGGTAGATATTGCGTTTACCTCTCTGTGTGTAGAAAAACACAATATTGATGAAATGATAAAATTATAAGTAATAATTTTGAAAATGCATTGCAATAGCATCAACGTTATGTATGATAAGTGTTGTTATTACAATACAAATTTATATCAGTAATAAAAATAGGGGTACTGACGTTATTTATGGTTCTCTAGCAGTGTAATCTACACTGAAAAAAAAATACTTACTAGTCACTGCAAAATATTTTGTTAAAATGGACCTTACAAAATAGTTTTGTAGTGGTTACAAAATTTTTTTGTTGTCACTGCAAAACTTTATTGGGGACAGCAAAATTTTTTTTGGTCACTACAAAAAAAAATTTGGTAAGGTCCATTTTAACAAAATATTTTGCAGGCCAGTTACTAATAAGTATTTTTTTTTTTTTTTTCAGTGTACAACATTGGGGCCTGAATACAAGCCCTGGACATAAGGCGGATTTTCATAATTAATATTGTGTCACAAATGTGAAGTGTTACTTGCCAACTTATTGTGTCCTGTATGTGATGTACTTGTTCAGAACTATACATTCTTTGTAATATGTAAGCTATAATGTCGCGTTCACAGTGCTCTCTGTACCATTTTACTGCAGCTCTCGTCTCCACTGCACTACAAGAAGCTGTCATGTATCTGCCTTGTTACTGCAGCACACGACGCAATATTTATTGCCATACCTTATTTGTGCACATACGTTATGATGTTCTTGATATGTGATCTAGCTAATTTTATTGCAAACATTGCACATTTTTACAAGTACAGTTACACCTATACAATTAAATCGACGTTAAACCTGATTACTTCCATAAAAAATTCTTAGAACTAAAATTATTTGTTTAAATTCGTTAATGCTTTTTCTTTAAGTCACTAATTTACTGTAAATGTTCAGAGCTGTAATGGTATTTTGTCTCTTAATCCTATCATAACGCTGTTTTAAATGTTGATTTTCACTTTACAATATAATTTCCACAGTCCCGACATAGATTTCCAAGCACTGGCTTATTATTATTATTGTTATTATTCTATTATTTCCTGTTGGATAGTGAGAAAAGATAAATACGTATAATTTAAGTTACTACCGGTATTGTATTTAAAACAAATTTGTTAGAAATTGTTACATACGGTAACTAGAGATTTGGCTTAGCTAATAACTATCAAATGTTAATCATGTGATACTGTATCGTAAATGTTATATACTCAATAGTATTTACTGAATACAGAATCTTTAGTTACATTTTATTAGTGCACATATTACTCTCTGCTTTATAATAATATTACAAAATATTTTTAACGTTTAAATGTAGCAACAAGTTGTAAATACTTGAGAGTGAAATAAAAATTTCCTAAATAATAACTTGCAAGTTTGAAATTTAACCTCGTACTTTTTTTTGCACTGATGTTTTTTCTTGTAAAGTCTATATTTAACTTTCTGTCTGGAAAAACACATGGGGGTATGTTTTTATTTATATTTCTGTGTGTGGCTGTGCGTCTGTATCTGTGTTTCCATGTGCGTGTTCCTAAATCTTCTGAACCCGTGTATTCAATACACAACTGAATCTGGTATGCGCGTAGTAATTTATGACGTCACCTTACTTATGTTTTTGGCTCATGTAAAGTGCTTATTTTTAAAATATTGGTTATAAAATTGTTATTCTTTGTACTGCCATTTCTCTGGAAATAATTAACTAACTTAAATCTAATTTCTATTTAAAACATTTCAACATGTAAACATTGAATGCACAAGAGTGTGTTACACGTCCCTTATTTTAGAGACATCTCGTATTTCATAACTAAATATTTTGTGTCATGTTCAGTTAGCTACATTAACGGATGATGTTTTTAAAAATAATTTGCATGAATATTAAATAAAATAGGTTCTTGAGTTATACTAATTGTGATTTACTGACTATCAAATTCATGCAGAAATTCGTTGAATTTATTTCAAAATATTTTTCGCACCGCGATATATTAATAATATTATTCTTTTTATTTCACATTGATTTCCTAGGCACTTACAAAATTGATTTCAGCTAAAGGTATTTCCGCCTTATTATTCGCCATGAAATCTTTTGTTATATTTTACCAATTATATTAAATGCAGTATTATAAGTGTTCACAAGCGCCTCAGCCTTCGCAAAGACGCAGGAAATAAATAAAGGAAAGTGGACATCTCTTATTGGGCCACAATCAAGCGCTTTCACATTACTGCAATCGACTGGTCGATGAAGCAATCTGTTAGGAGTGCCTCGCTTATTATTGATATAAGTATCGATCATTGAACACGCGTCACACTTCATATCGACAATGTAAACTTTCCACTGGAATTATATGATTTATCGTTAGTAAAGTGAATCAATTAATCACTTAACAAATTATATGAAAATAAAAACTGCGGGAATATGATTGCATAAAAAACTCTAAAAATGAGTAAATTAATAAGTTATTATTCTTATATAGTCATTTACATGCAGCTTGGAACAGTTTCCGAGTCTTGGCAGAGGAACACGAAGAAATGGAATCAACCAGAGGCAGTGAAGGAACCGCCATACACATCCTGGAGTGATTAATGAAAACTCAGAAAAACATAAATCTACATAGCCGGGCCAGGAGTTGAACCCAGGATCCTCTGGAACGCGAGGCTAGTGTTTGCCGCTGCCCCATATCCCTATAAGAACTACAAATATTAGAAATCACTACAAATTGTTAGGTATTAATGAGCTAATTATCTTGGCGCCTCAGTAGAATGGAATAGTATTAGCACAGGACTGCCGGGTTGTGCGTCTTCTCCGGTGCTTGTGATTTTGGAAATCCTCGGTTAAGCAATCCTTTTTACATATTTTAGTTATTCAAAGTTTGCCTAATTTTCCACACAGTACTTTAGAAGTGTTCATATTCCCCTGCCATTTTTTCCTTAAAAACTCTCAAAAATTATGGGGCCAATGAACAAGACGATTCCCCGTTGCTCAGTTGGTTGCGCTGCCGACTTTGGTGCGAAAGGTTCTGATGTCGATTCCTAGGTCTAGCTGAGTGTAAAATTTGGCTTTGTATGTTCGCGGCGTTTCAGTTGTCCAACACAGATAAAGCTGTCACAACTGGGGAATTGTCTAATGATAAAGTTGTAAAGGGGAGATATCTGCTCGTTGGCGATGTTCAAACCTGCCCAGTGAGCCTAACATTTTATTTAAAATCAAATGTACAAACTATTCGCTTCCGACCAAGGCGATCCGGGTTCGATTCCCGGTGGGGTCCGTTCCCTTATTTTTGAATGTGGGGATCGTTCCGGACGATGCCGTTGGTCAGGGGTTTTCTCAGGAATCTCCCGTTTCTCCCACATCATGTTACCCCTCACCAGTGCTAAAGACATCGATGTTGAGCGTTGAATAAAATCACTCAATCAATAATATAAAATAAATAGACCACGTAATAACTAAGAATGAACGTTTCTACGTTTTGTGTAGTCAAGAAAACAGCTTGCCTACTTCCATTCTTACAAATACAAACAGTTTCAAGATACAGGAATGGAACGTTAAGAGTACTTGTCAGAACGAACCAAGCTTGCGGAAATATTCGTGAATTTTTACGCTATCTCAAAAAACATGCCAACTTAATTAAAATGTTTATTTTTCCTTTCATCATGCAAAAATTATAAAAAAATTGCTACCACGAGGAAATTATGAGCACAGAGTGAACGAAATACACTAAAGTCGAATCCCCTTTGTTTGCAGTATACTTGTACCAATTTTGATAAAATTCAGGAAAATGTTTCTTAAGATATGCATTACTATTCTAAATATATGAAAATATTAACTATTTAAAAAATTTGAATATGGGAAGAACGAAATACATAAAAGTAAAGTCAGCTTAGTGTGCTGTAGGCTATGTGTGTTGTAACCCTGAATTCTAGGGTTTACAATACTAAATAAAAATTGAAGACATAAATAATCACAGGTGCTCGATAGTGGTAGGAGTGCATAAAGAACTACATAAATGAAGTATTAAAGAATTAAGTTTTTTCCATGTATTTAAATGGGCGATATTCTCTTTTTTTTACCATAAATTATGCCCTTATACGAATTACAAGTTTCAATTTTACACGTGACTAGACAATAATCAGGTACATAGCTGCCACCAAGGCAAAGTAAATGTTTACAAAAATGTATAACAGTTGTATAAATATATTCCTAGTACCATTTGAAAAAAAAAAATCAAGTTCGACAAGTAAAATAGAATATATAAATTGACTTCTTTAAGAAGTCACGTTTATCTCAAGTATATATTGACTCCGAGTTTACCAATAAATTATATATACAGAAACAATATACTGTTACTAGCCCAAAACGCAAAGACACCCCCAACATGGGTATAAAACAATCTGAAATACTAAGTTGGCCCCTGAAAGTTATACAAACCAAGCGAGCAACCAAACATTTTACGGCCCCGAGAAATAGAAAAAAAAACTCTCTTTTAACCGGAATCATTAATTCCCTTATCAACATGGAACCTTCATCGGGCATAGTAACAGTCAATAAATATAATTCAATTACATAACTTAAGCAATCCTGAGCTCTCCCAAAGCCCCGGCCATCTCTGCCTTTCCTGCGTCTGGCCACTTCCCCTGGATTGTTGACTAATGAGAAACATCTCAAAAGTTCTTGGAGAAGGTCGTCGAAATCGCAGCGCCAAGACGGACATGCGGTGACACCAGGAAACACCACTGCAGTTCTCAGCCTGGAGAACGTCGCTCCCGTCAGATGACGTCAGGTGCTCGCCAAATCCGCAAACAGGCGGGGATTCAAACTAGCCCCTGGCTTCGGCAATCTTTGGCAAGCTTCGGCACGGGGTTCGGCTGATTTCGCCAAGCCAATGAGTGCCTAACGCATCGACGTCATCACCAGCAAACAATTTGGCGAAGGCGTAGTGAACCGCAGTAACCGCGCCCCGCGTCATTTCGCTGCACGAGGCCTTGAAGCCAGTCGACGGGAAACAGGGCCGCCCAGCTGGTATCGCCATCGTTCCTCGCCAGGAAACTTCGCCGTGTCTCAGCCATGCGTGCAACAACAAGGTAGGAAATACAAGTACACAAATTCCCGCTCAAGCGATGCGATAGTAGGACACGGACTTAACAGTTCTCAATGTAGAGAATATATGAAGACGGAAAAGCTGGTAGTATTCTGTAGGTCGAGTTAAATGAGACTCGTCTCAGTGTACCAAGTTTGATGAAATTCAGAAAATTTTTCCTAAGAGCTGTCGCTAAAATTATATAAAATAACCGCCATTTTAAATACTTACACACATTCAACGAAATACATAGAAATGAAGTAAGCTTTGTATGTGTCGTATGTGTACCAAGTTTGCTGAAATTCTGAAAAACATTTCCTAAGATGTGAAGTACCATGTTAAAATTAAAAATGGACGCCTTTTAGAAATAATGAAAAAAGGATGTTCGAAATACATAAAAGTCAAGTCAGCTTTGTATGTAGCATATGTGCGTCAAGTTTTATGCAATTCTAAAGTACGGTTCTTTATAAGTCTCGCTTGACCGAAAAAATGTTTAAAAGGCCGCCATGTTGAAAATATAAACAGAGCGTAAACGAAATATATGAAAGTCAAGTCAGATTGCAAAGTACTATATATGTACACAGTTTGATGACATTCGGTCCACTGGTTCAAAAGTATTTATAGGACACACACACACACAGACCATTAACACTACTTATCTAAAAATATAGATTTTTTTATTCTTTTTTTATGTCTCGATAGTTTTTAGCGTTTCAAATATTGTTGGTAAATAAATAGAAATAGCTAAATGCTATTTTCGTTATCTTCAATAATGTGTTGTTAAATCTCACTGTGAGTTACAAAAGGTATCGCAACGATAACCCGTTGGACTCGCATTCTGAAGGACCCGGGTTCGATGCCCGTATCCGGACATGTTTGGATAGTTTCTTAACAAAGGTCATGGCCGACTCCTCTGCCAGTCCCTAATATTGTACCAAGTTTTGTCACCGTCTCAAATAACCTCGCTTTCGACGAGTCGTAAATACCACTTACATTATCATATTATTTATTTTAATTAGCTATGAATTTAAGTATTTAAAGTGTGCTACGACAGTTTGTCGTCACGGCGTCGGTCAGACGTACCTAGGCTAGGAACACAGACGCAGTGATCGCCGCAGAATATGGCGCCTACAGACGCCCGGCGTCGTAAATCTGCCGGCACGGCGCCAATTCCTTCTGCGACGTCTGAGAGCGAGAAATAAAACTGCCCCGTGTTTAACGACGCCTGTGAAATACTTCCGCCTCTCTTACTTCTTCTACGAGGCAACGTCCCGTACAGCTATATATAAAATGTTTGACAGCTGCAAGTAGGCGTTTTAGTACGAGCTGTCGGAGATATTTACGAGTTAAGTTGGAAGTTAAGTGGTTGCCTGTGGAACCCTGCGACTAAATGTAGAATGTGCAGAGATCGTTAAGAACTATCACGAAAAATATGAAACTTGAAAAAAAAAAAAAAAAAAAAAACATTTAACTATCCGGAAATCACTGCGCGAGAGGTTAACGGATGTTAAAATTGTTTTCATATGAAATCGCAAATATTTTTGAAATTCGGTTGTTATAGAGGCTTAGATATTAACAGTTTAAAAATTATAAAAATTACAGTTTTCCATTCTTGTACATTTTGTGGTTTCAAACACCTTTAAAAAAAAACACTTTTAAATTTTTACTCGAAAGTAAAGCACGCTACCGCATTGTGCTTTCTATAAACGTCCGCTGATAAAATATCTACTCGGTAAATAAAATATCATAGAATTTTGTTAAGTAGTTCAGAATTTTTGGACGTTTCAGTATTCCAGTCCGCTCACATCGTACCTTTCCATACCCCGTCAGTATGTTCTTGTGCGTTCTCAGGGCTGTGGAGTCGGTAATCAGAGCTATGAACTCCGACTTCAACTCCACCAAAACCAAGACTCATTAACATTGTGACACAAGCGGACTATGTATTATTTATTATCAAAACACACTGCATCAGCGAGGAGTGAATAGAAACTTGTGAATTTACTTACTTTAATTTTTCGCGTAGTTACTACCTTCCAGATATTCAGAAATTATATTTGAACATAGCTCTAATAAATACTGTGATATCTTTAAGAATTTTATAGTTTTAATTTTAATGTTGTTTAAATACGCACTTGTTTATTTTGAGTACTAGGATTTAAACACAAAATATGAAAATGTAAATGTAAGATTTGTTATCCAAATTAGATCCGGAGTCGGAGTTGCTACATTTTAATCGACTCCGACTCCATAGCCCTGCGGGTTCAATATCAAGGTTATATATTTTTAGGAAATAGTATTAGTTCTGTAGAACTATACTTGCGAGTAGAGTTTCCTCGTACGAGGCAACGCTTAGGTCGCATAGTTATCTCATAATGGTGCGTCAAAGTCAAAATTTGTATACTACGCTGCCATTAAAATAGAGAAAACGAATTAATTCACAACGAAATAACGTTCCCTGGACTATGTAACCTAATATTAGAAAAACACAGTAAACTACTTTTTTATTTAAAAACATTTCTGAATTTGCAAATTTTTTGCGTTCTGCAATTTTTTAAGGATAGAAAATAATAATGACAATTGTAATAATAATGTAGCCCATGACACGTAATTTCACTGTAAATTATTTCATTTGCGTAAGTCAGTTGGTTTTCACTATTTGCGTGGCAGTGTTAACATGCAAATTTTAATTTTGACACATCGTTTTGATAAAATAATGAGAGTTAATATTTTTTCGTAAGATTAAACTGTATTCACAAACATCGTCTACAAATCTAACACTGTTTAAAATAAAATATAAAATATTAATTTTATACAATTTTAACAACCGTTACTGACGGGGACCATTCTGTATATATGCCGTTCACGGTAAAGTGAGCACTGCATAAAGTTTTCATTCTACCGCTTAACAGTTGTCTGTTCTATTTTTAATATGAAAACTTCCATGTAACTTAAAACTAGTGAAACGTTTCAATACTCTCAAAAGTGAACATGTATTGGCCCAATAAAACATATTTTAAATTAATTATAAGTTCTGCTAGGTGCTCACTTTACAGAACAACGTTTCGTCAAAGTGCGTGGCTGGCAAGCACCAAACCCAAACCAACATATGGCAACAACTTTGCTGTCCTGGGCGTATCCAGGTTCGTTTAGGACGGAGGGCTTAAATAATTTTAGATAAAAAAATTTAAGAATATCATTTGATTCTCAAAGTAGATTGTTACAATTATTATTTACAGGTGTGACCACGAAGATTTGCTTTTTTTTTTTTTTTTTTTTTTTTTACTCTATCATCGACGACATATTTTATAATACAAGCAAACAATAGAAAACAAGGAAATTTTGTATTAAATTTTTGTTTACTTATTTACGTTTTCAAATTTACGCCGAGAGTAGTGAATAAACAGAGACGTTGATAGACGACTTCAACTGCAAATACCGAAGCTTTGTATCGTGTCTGGGAAAACACTTCGTTGGATATTGCCATTCTTTTGTGTCTAGCCAAAATAAACGAAAGAAGATTTAACAGTTTTACTTAGCTAGTTCCGTTACATTCTTTCGGAAATAAATAACGAGGAGTTGTTTTTTTCAACTATCAAGAAGTGTCATTTGGGAAGCTGTTAGATGCACAGATTCCAGTCCCCTCACTTTGAATGTCACTTTGATGTTACAGTAAGGGCAATACAGTTTCACATGCGTCTAGAGGGAACATTATTTTATGCGTTGGACATTTGGTCAGTAGGAGATATAGTGTAGCAGATTTGAAATGATAAATACGTTAAAATATTCATCAAACCTGCACTGAGAGATAAATTTTGTAGGATGTCTTCCCTACAAAATTATTTTGCAGTACACAAAAAATTTTTTTTTGTGGTGGTCAAAATATTTTTGTCGTGTCAAAAGATGTTTTTGTGGTAAGCAAAAAATAAATTTTAAAGGGTAAATACCCACAAAATATATTTTAACCATTATTATTTAATTTTATAGAAACTAAAAAAAATATTTATGACTATTGCGTCATGAATTTATGTAAGTATGCATTACATTATTTTAATTAAGATTTTATGTCCCGTCGGCAGCAATGTCATTACAGACAGTTAAACTTAACTTTACATAATGACAGGAACTGGGGCAGGAATTGGCCATGACCTATGTTAAGAAACCAACCCAGAATTCACCCAGAGTAATTTCGGGACACCATTGAAAACCGAAATAAGGACTGCTGTAAACGGGAATCAAACGCAGTCCCTTACGAATGCGAGCTTAAAGTTTAATTGTTTTGCCGTCTGGTTCAGTATTTATTGTTAATAAATGAAGTTGTTTAAAAAATGACCTCGTAATTTTCTTCTATTTTGCAAAGGTAAGCTCTAGAAGAAAACATATTGTATACACTTCTTAGGAATTACTTATTAAACATGTAATACGCTAAAATATTTTCGGTAAGTTCACTGAAATGATTGGATGCCTCGATTCAAAGAACGTGATTATTTTCGAAATCAGACTCAAATCTGTTGTTCTGATTCGATTAATTTGGAATCACTAGGAGACAATTTGGCCATCTCTAGTTTGGTACTGATTGTTTGAATGGAGATAAGGTAGGAACTGTGAATCGTGTAAGAGAAAATTATCACTATAAGGAAAACCAAATCTGTTGTTAACATGTTACGAAACATTGTCATGTATTGTGCTAACCAATGATCGTATTTGACCAAGTGCAGTAATCTCTGTACAGGATGCTAGGAAGATATTTGGTCAAATGGTAAATGGTGACAAGGGAAAAAAAACGAAAAATAAACACGTCTCTTCATAGAGTGAGGGTAAATGAAATACGTTTTTGAACTCTATTAAAATATATGGAACATAAAATACAACACAACAATGTGATGAAATAAAACAAAGTAGTTTTCCAGACACGAACATTTTTATCTACTTGTCCTTTTGTTAAAGTTGGCCTCAAACCTTTGTTTTTTTGCCCATGTAGTTTTTTATTTCTTAATTTCTCTTATTTGGTTGTCCTTGTTTTGCCTGACACGATTCCATTTATGGAATTTTATGTTGTGTATGTATCCTGTTGACTAAAGCATACTCTGCTTATTTATGTTTTCCTATTCATGTACATTTCTTTGAAAGACGTCTGCGTTGTAATGGAGTGTGTCAAAAAAAACTGCATCCAAACATACACTCCTCCATTTTACAACTCTGCCAACGGTCATAGTTACGTAAATAAGAGAGAATACTACTTACCCTAGTATTACAGTGAAACTCACTGAAGAAATTACCACTTAAGTTTTTCCCCTTGACAAGTTTAAATAAATTTTACCGCGTCTAAGAATACAATAGCAATTTGACCCCTCTGTGAATTTTTGATACGGAAGTGGCGTGTGTCGCCGTGACTCGAGTTGATGTTGAGATAATTGTAGTTAGATCAATTTTACTAACATAAATTTGGATCCAGCCGGACCCGAGAATCGAACCCAGTGCCTTTCGTACCGTAATCCGGTACGCAGCCTACCACACTAAGTAGGTTGGCATCTCGTTCGTTAATACGCGAAGGGATTAAACAAGAATAAAAAAATTGGTTGTCTGTAAAGTCGGTTTACTGACGATAGTTGAACGTGACAACGTCTTAAGAAAATACTGATGTAATGGTATCATTTTTCAAAAGAAAATTTTAATTTCATTTGTTTAATAGATTTGGATGTATATAGAGAAGGAAGTAA
>PNEQ01095901.1:18665-46779 GCA_003012365.1 Medauroidea extradentata
ACTCAAGTAGGAGAGAGACGGATGTCGAACGCTGCCGAACGCAAAGGCCGATTGTACTTCTTTGTCGCTCGTTCCGCGCTCTCGCTTGCACTTCAAGCCTTACATGGAACGCCTCAGAGCGAGGTAACGCCGCATGAGTCATGTTTTTTCGTGCGTGCAGTCGGCTCTATCGAATTATAAGACGTTGTCACGTCAAAAAACGCTACTGGATATCTTGGTCGTAAGAAATCATCCCAAACACTCGAAATGGGAAAAGATAAAAACATGGTTGCCCGTCAAAGCGCGCGCTGCTCCCTGACATCTAAGAATAACAACGGCGAGGGCATATCTGGCGTGAATATTCAGCGCATTTCTTGTCCCTGCCGGGCGTAACTCCGAGACTTCGCCGGGGAATATAATATTTATGGCTGTGAGGAAGCATCGCGAGTGCTGAAATAACACAGAACACACGTGCGTGGAGCGAGGCACGCGTTCCGAGCAGCAGACAACAAAGACCAGCTCGGAGAAGAACAAGGCGAGGACGGATCTGTGCAGGCCGAGAAATTATTCGCACACTGTAAAAAAAACTTGCTAAAATATTTAGGTAGTTACTAACCTAACCACAGTAATCGACACTCGTCATACTTCCGCCTTGTAAATATACAAACTATTACACTTGTTACAATACAAGTTTGATAACTTCAGTATACATTTGACTGTTTTATAAAAAGTTTAGGATTGCTACCATGGATGTCTGGGAAACAATTATACCATAGGCGCTCCTATACGCACTGTGACAAATTTACTAACTATTTTTTAAGAGCGAGTGCATTTATTTCCCGATAATCACAACTAGGAAGACAGGTAACACTGTGATGGAGAATGTTACACTATCACTTACATTTTGACTTTACATTTCACGTTCGCTCATTGGACATTAATTAGACAAACATACAGTAAGGTACAAGGGCGTAGCCAGGATTTTTTTGAGGGGGGGGGGAAATATCTACTTGAGAATTTTCGCAACAGGACATCACTCACACGTCATGAAGTTTGGGGGGGGGGGGTCTGGAGGTCTTCCCCCAGAAAAATTTCGGTTTCAATGTGCAAAATGATGCGATGTTAGCAGTTTTTGTATCTAAACTGTGAATGTAACGCTGCTACTTTAATCTCCAAGCAGTTTATTTCCATTTCGGGGGTGATATTTCCCGATAATCCCCCCCCCCCGGCACAGCGGGCCACGCCTCTGGTGAGGTACGACCAATGTAAATATGATGGCATAAGTCCTCCAGTCGAAAAGAGCCACTTTCCGCTTGCAATCAGATCCTTTACCTGACATACAATATTCAGTTCTGTGAAATTTACCTAAACAATTTTGCAATTTATTACAAGCTTCCCATAATTTTCTATTCCAGCATCATATCTACCTGTCAGTGGAAGGTTTGTATTATTCCAGTGATTTAAACGTTTCTTGTTCCTTGTGATCTTGTGTACAAATTTCATATGAAGGTTTGGCTAGGCCACTTTGAGAACATTGTATACATTAAAAAAACATTGTTTAAAAACTATTCAACATTAAAAAAAAATATAATATTTTTTCCACGTTTATTCTTATACTTAGATTATGCCTAATACGAAACCACAAGGACCCTAAAATTGCTTAGTAAAATATTGTGTACATACGCGTATGCACTGTTATTTCGTCTCATAAAAACAAAAGTGAAACGAGAAAAACAATACAAGCAAAAACCGAATTGGCTGCAGTGAACATCTACACTAATAACAAATGATAAGTTAAAAAAAAATATTCCAACAGAAATTGTGTCAACTCACAGATAGTAAAATTTAACGAAATCGAAAGTTTAAAACCAAAGCGAAGCGAGGAAAAACAACAACTGAGCAACCTCAGGAAACCTAAATTAAGACTGCACAAACAAGAGTTGGCATGAAATGCAGAGTTAAAAATATTTACTACTTAAGCAGTATGTTAATTCTGGAATTGTGTGTTTAAGTATATCTGTAACAAAACTGTTAAATTCTGATTTTCCCGTACAAGCAGCGTTAACACTCTACACTACCAAGTACAAAGAATTTTTCTTCGCTATCACACACCATTATCTTAATATTTTATCCGAGTAAGCACAGGAAATTTCATTATTGCAGTTTACCAATGCCTTGTATTCTGTCTAATAAATGCGTTCGTTCTGTTTAGCAACACCATAGCCTACAAGAGTGTCTCAGTTTATTGTGCCGGCACTGTACTCACACACGCAGTACCTAACTAAACTGAGGTCACACGGGTATTTTTTGTGGCCCGGCTGTGGCTAGGGGAAAGAGGGGAGGTGGAAGAGGAGGGAGGTGGGAGGTTGAGAAGGGCAGGCGAATTTATGTGTGCTTTGTGCAGTAAGCCACGCCACTTAATAAGACCATTCCGGCCCGCTCTCTTGTCCCGGGATATCTAACCACTGCGGACGATGGCGGCAGTAGGGCGGCGGACAAGCCTGACAAAGAGATGAAATTTATTATATTTTTGCCGTTTGCAGAGGTCCTTTCGCGTCGTCGTGCGACGGGCGGGAAGCGAAAACTCCCTCTGACACGAGGGGAGGGGTGTACTTTATTTCTTCTGGCGTCTCCTCCTCGGACTTGCTTTTTTTTCTCGTCGAACGCGGGAGAAATATAAGAGGTAGTCCGGCAGTGTCACAGGGTCGTAATGGATTAAGACGCACGACAAGTCTCTTCACGACGTGCCGACATTCCCTATTGTTTGCGATCGTCTTTTCAGCAGGACATAAAAAAAGCAAGGTTTCCCGCGAGGCACACTGTGCGGTTTTTGTCCCTGGCACCGATGTCAAAAAAATGGAGGTACACATCTTCCACGTTTTTGTCGGTTTGTGTGAACTTCTTGGCTATAAACTATAAAAAAACTAATTGCATGTATTTCTCATCCAAACTCAGACCTCAGGTACCAGAAATCTTGGTAAATAATACCATAGTAAAGCTTGCTGATCATACTGAATTTCTTGGCATTGTAATTGACAATTCTTTATCATGGAAAGATCACACAAATAGTTTACAAAAAAAGTTAAAACAGTACATGCTACATGCTGAAAGTACTTACACGCATATCAACTCAACAGTGTCTATTGTCTTCTTACTATTTTCATGTTTATTCACATCTCAGTTATGGGATAATATTCTGGGAGCAAAACAAATCAAGTTTGCAATCAATTTTTATTATTAAAAAATAGTTAGAATTGTTTTAAACACGATGCATTCTGACAGCTGTAGCAAAACCTTCGTATCTGCCCATATTCTTACTGTACCATGTATATATATTTTTAAAACTTTACTTTTTATCTATAAAAATAAACACAAATACTGTAAGAATGTTGATATTCACAAGCATAATACACGTGCAAATCAAAACTTTAATCTTCGGGCAGTCAACAAAGTAAAAACCATTAAATCACTAAATAGCACTGGTATAAGATTTTTTTATAAATTGCCAGGAACCTTGAAATATATTGATAATTATTCATTATTTAAATGCAAACTATTTGAGTTTCTTGTAGAAAAATCTTTTTACAGTACTGACGAAATTTGTTCACAATCATACCAGTAAAAAAATCATGTATATATGTTTTCTATTGTACTTTATTTTGTGTTTTTTGTGTGTATATCAAGTCTTGCTGGTCTAATCTTATCAATTTCTGTTACTTTAATTACTATACTGGATTGGTAGCACCCATTAGTAAGATTTGTTTTGTTATTATGATTTTGTATTTATATTGGTACATATTTATGTATATTAGTAATCTAATTTTGACGAGATCTATAGTATGTAAATGCTCTACAGAACAATAAATATCTATTCTATTCTATAAACCGCGAATGTTGTATTCAAATCTGACAAAAGCACTTTCCCTCTCTGGCTTACAGTGAAGTCTACTGTCATGGTAAACCTGTTAACATTTTAACTTTTTTTTTTTACTGTGTAGCTCTTCTGGCTGTAAATTTGTCAATTTGCAAGGTTACTATTAAAATTGTCTGCATTTACAAATACATATATTGCATGAGATTTTTAAATGTTTGTTACCACGGGAGTTTACAATTAGAATTTATTGGTTTGTGGACATACATCGTTCCTAATTTTTTCTGATCAAACTTGTGTTGAATGACAAAGTACAAAACAGAACAAAAACAGGCATAAAAACACACAAATAAAACAGGAAAAAAGCAATCCCAGAGGAATTTTGTCAGTAGTTTTTTAATTAGAAAAAGCATTTTTTGTCTAATTAAAAAAAATCTGACAGAACTCCTCTAAGAGTGCTTTATTCTCTGTTTTTGTGTGTGTTGTATGCCTGTTTTTTTTGTAGTTTACTATATTATGATTGTTTTTTCTCTTTCGTGAAACTCTGAGCAGAAAATGTGAAACCCGCTCTTATGTAGTGGGCTATATATCTTTGCGCTGCGGTACAAACATATCTGTAGAACTTTCAACGTTTACTTTAGCAGCAATTAGTGCAGCAAATCAAGAATATAAAACAAACGACTGTATTGATTGCGGTCTAGATACACCTTGAATGTTCAACTGCGATGCTTGTGAAGTAGGACTAGGTAAATAGAATTCACGCTATTTAGGCAAATTTCTTACTTTCCTTCTCTCAGTTAAAAAAATCGAAAAATAAAATAATTCAGTAATGCAACTGAAGCCGAGATTTAATGGCTAAACTCTAAATGACATTCTTGTCTCGAAGGACGCCCATACACTAGAATGTCGAAGTAGGGATGAATGGGTGTTGATTTAAACACAGTTAGACCTATACCATTAATACGATTCTACCCATAATATGATATGCATTTAAAGACCGTATCGTTGGCTTACTTCTAAAACCTCGTAAGTCCATTTCAGCGAATTTTACAGGACAAAAAAAAGAAAATTTTCGTAGCCATGCTACACCATAGGTACGACGTTTATAAATTTGAGCATAGAAGAAAGCTCACGCATAGTAGATTTAGCAGATTTGAAGACTAGAAGCGCCAAGAAAATTAGCACCAAATGCGTCTGTAATACAAAATTTGGTAAATCTGGACTTACGAGGTTCTAGAAGTAAGCCAACGGGTTCTATTTCTGTTGTCAGTAATGAAGAAAAAAATTCTCTCGAACTCTCTCGTGTCCTAGTTTTCAGGCAATTTAAATATGTTTCCTTAGTACGCTTTTCTTCTAGTAGCCTATAAATTGTAAATTACTACTTGTCTTGAGAAATTAAATGTATTGTTCATAATTGTTGTTGCCAAGTTAATTTACCTGACCTCCGTCAGTACTTCTTTCCTTTTCTTTTGCAACTTTGGATTTACATATCAATTTTATCATAGTTTCAGTGTTTCGACGTTTCATACCAGCACCTTCGAACTGCAAGAGCATAAACCAAGGGCATTTGTTATCCTGCACCTGGTGGTGTTAAGATGTTCCCAGATTTGTATCACTTTGAACTGTAGAGAAGAGGTTTACGAGAGAGAGGGAGATATAATGCTGAAAGGAGATGGGAGTGCTCTTCCCAAAGTCGCTGGCACTCGGAGAAGAGGTCGCGCGAGAGAGCATTTCATAATCTTCAGTCAGGGCGGAAACTGGAAGGTGGGAGAGAAGGAGACAGAAGCTGAGAGAAGAATTAGGAGATGAGCATTCTGCTGAAGGATGCGAGATGTTCCGTGCAAGGGAGGGGAGGGATGCCTAGGGAATATCTACCAACCCCCTTCAAACCTCGGTGACGACCTGGAGAACTCGCCCCTTGCGCTGGAACTACCTAACGCAGACGTGAACTGCTGCTCGAGAATAATCCATAAGTACTTCGCGTGCCAGTTAATCGCGTTCTGCAGACTCTCCCAAACTCCCATCTGCTCCACCGTTCTCCTTGAAGACTTCTACCGGTGGCTGGTGAGCACCAGCTGGGATTCACTGTCGGAGGAAGATTCTTAACTGCTCGTTCTACCGGGAATGTAGACGGCGCTAGTTCCTCGCTTAAATGAGCTGGATTTGAAAGTCCCAGTTTTCACTTCCCAAGAAACTAATAAAATATATGTGCCGTTTGAGCGGCACTGTGAAAGTATTTACCGCATATTTACGTAAGTTACTCAGTCTTTAAATTCTTTCTTTATAAAATAATTCCAATTATTGTACTAATTAAACCTAAAAAATGCAATAATGCAGCATGTCACACTCGCAACTGTTTCAAAAACTTATTGAATGAAATAATTTTAATGCAAGTAACTGTACCACACAATTTTGTCCATCTTAGAGACGAAAGAATTAGTTGTTTACTATTCATAAAATAATCTCGTTTTGCTAACACCTAGGCTATAAAAAACCTGAACTCGATTTCCACCTAGGTCTCCTGCAGCATCCCTTTAGTAATAGTACATGCAGTTTACAAAATACTCGCAGGTTTTGAAGGTGTCACACTTTTATGGCGTATACCACGTCCTGAACGCAGCTTCACTAAAAAAACCCTCTAGCGATGTAATGTCCAATGTGGCTAGTACATGATTAGATCTTAAGATTTAAACCGTTCTGGATAAGTTGCAACCAGAACTTGCCCGTGCTCTGTACACATTTTATGTGAGATCGTGCGGCAATAACACATTGGTAAGGACATGAAAATTGTGTGGGTTCAATTATGTTCAAACTAGACTACATTGTGTTGTGCAGCTTATGCTCTCGAGACTCAGCTGAGTGTTCATTGGGCCGCTGACTAATCTGAGCAGCCAGTGTGACCTTGTATAAGATATAACGGTAGATTATGTCGTGGTTTATCTAATTATAATCGTAGAAGACGTGTCCTTAAATAATATAATGAAATATTTCTGCCTGTGTTGTGCCCCTGTTTCAATGATGGTTTTCAACAATGAAAAAAAAAAAAAAAAACACCAGCAATGTACTGAAAGGAAAGAAAGATTGATGTCTCATCCTCCGTGAGGACATTGCATACAAATCATTTCACTGAAAATGCGCCTTCAACAATGGGGAAAACAGGAGCAACATTCTGAAAATCGAATTCCTCTAAAGATCAGAAAGAATGGTTAGTGTATCATCCTCAGTGACGGCATTACAGACATAAATATTGGCTAGAGGTCTTGAGCGAAGGGTATTACGGAATGAGATTAAACAGTGACGTAATGCAAGGGCTGGAGAGTCAGCGATGATTTGAGAAAACCCACCGGACATCGACAACGTCTACTGTGTTCCCCACAAGCGAAAATCGGAGTGACTTCACAACGACGTGTTGAGAGCCGAATAGTCTGACTACTTCACCCCCGCGGTCCTACCTATAGGGAGCAACCGTAAGACCATTCGTTTAAATTGCTGTAGGAAAACCCTATAAAACCGAAAACGGAATATCTGGTCAAGGATAGAACTCGTGTCCCCAGGAATGCCTGGTGAGTGTTTTACCAACCTGAGAACACACTTGGTTATATTCACCGAGCGAGGTGACGCAGCGGTAACACGTTGGTTGCATTCGGTATGACCCGTGTTCGATCCTCGGCTCCGGCCATGCTGGGATGGTTCCTTAAGGGCGCGATCACCTCAGTACCAAACATTTATTTTCATATTTTAGACATAAATTTTGATTAAATCTTTCTCTTAGGAAATTTGTATATCGCTCATAGTTTTTGCATAATGAGTTGTAAACGTCAAAATTTGCACTTTACGGTTTTATGTACGCCACTAAAACCAACTGACATACCAAACCGAAAAAAATTCACAGTGTATAACAATGTTGTAGGCTGTGTGTTGACTCATATAATAATTAAAAAACATGTTTGTATTTTTAAAAATATTTTTAATTTTTTTAATTTTCATTTCGAAATTCAGTAATTTTTATTAAATATACCAAGTATTTCATATTTGGTATATATATATATATATATATATATATATATATATATATATATATATATATATATATATATATATATATATATATCAAATCATAGCCTACAACATTGTAATGTACTGTGAATATGTTCGGTTTGGTATGTCGGTTTTAGTGGCGTACATAAAACCGTAAAGTGCAAATTTTGACGTTTACGACTCGTTACACAAAAACTATGAGGGATACACAAATTTCCTAAGAGGAAGATTTAGTCACAATTTATGTCTAAAATGAGAAAAAATCTGGTACAAATATAAAAATAAAAATGACGTTGAAAACTGAGGTGAACCGCGCCCAGGGGAGTGTTAGACAATGTTATTATATTTTCTGTTTTTGAGCTATAACATTTATACAAATTTTATTATTAAAATTTTCACTTCACAAACCACAGGATATATTATTGGTATACTGTTTGACTTAAATAAAAATGGAATCTTTATTTAATTTGTCATGCCGAATTATTGGAAGAGAATTACCGGTTAACTTGCAAGTATTATTTTGCAATGATTCTGCATGAAAAAATTAATGAAATATTGCAGTATTGTTTACGTTAAACAGTTTACCAAGAATATATGTTATGCTTTGCCGAAGAGAAAATTTTGATATTACAATTTGAATAAATGTTATGTGTCAAAAACTGAAAATCCATTAAAATTGTCTAACACTCCCCCTTAACAAAGGCCATGAACGACTCCCCTCCCAGCTCGTGTCACTGAACCAAGTTATATGTCAGCGTCTTGAATGGCCTCGCTGTCGATGAGACATAAAACACGCCGTTTCTTGGTTAGCTAACTGTGATCTACGGATGCTTAGCATTGGCCAACCACTGCATGAATTACACGTCAGCATAACTGTCAACACCCTCACAAACTCCCGACCCACGCTCTTACCCTTCAGTTCCTCCGTGTGAAATATCCGCGACCGTTATTTATCCTCTCTCCCCAGCAAATAACGTTTATTTTCGCAGCTGGAGAAATATGTATGTGCGCTGGATAAGAGAGGGCCAGTTCTGAGAATAATGATGGGAGGAGAGAAAACTGCAACCTAGTGAGAACGTGTAAAATGCCGGACTACATAAATTCTTCTCGGACACACAACCCCCCCCCCCCCCGCAACCATTTCAGGGGAGATTTTCCACTATCTCTACTGCATTCTCTTACTTACCACTTTCCTCTTTTTCCCCCCTTTTGGTATTGGCGGAGGCAGAGTGCAGATATTTCAACGCCGGACCTGGGGATTTTTTTTTTATCTTGGTTCGAACGGACGCGGTTTAAGCTCAAGCGAAGCCGGCTGGATATATGGCGATTGCGGACGAAATATGACGTCTAAGTTTGCCACGTGCCGGTCGCTTTATTCCTGGACTAATAGTGAGTACTCAGGAAGATACGACACGATCGTGTCCAGTCCTCAGCCATCTCATTGGCTTCCCACACCAGTGGCAACTAGCACGGGCGATTTTAAGACTGTATACTAATGCCGTTCACGTGGTAGAAATCTATAGTGTGTGTTTGCACACATACACACACACACGTTGACATATATGGCCCAGTTCAGAAAGAAAACAACTAAATAATTCCAGTTTTGAGTAAAATGCACATAGAAAGATTTCCGTTTCGCCGAAAAATCTGTTGACATATTTGGTTGCTGATGATTTGAAACAAAAATGCAGAGACAAATGTTTACGGAGTTTGAAATGTTTATAGTTCGCTTTGCTGAGAATATCGTATTTTATATTAAAAGATAAACAATATATAAAACACTTTACTGGAAACATAATAATGAGCCACCACGGTATTAAAACGTGTGAATTTACGTGTTGTTTTTCTTTTCGACTCAGTAGAGAGCACTTCTGTCTGTGTTGGTGATCCAAACTAAAAAACGCAATTTTTTTAGTTGTTTCTTTTTGTACTGGGCCATGGACATATACATACATACATACATAAATAAATACATACATACATACATACATACATACATACATACATACATACATACATACATACATACATACATACATACATACAGGATGTCCAGAAACAAACTCATAATACGGCAGTTAACGTATACAATATGCAACACTGCACGGAGATAGTCCCCTCTTGCACTCCACGTACAGGTATCAATTTATGTATGTTAAGTCAAGTAAACACAGAATCATGTTTGGACTGCTCGGTATTTGAACCTGGACCCGTAATATGCAGGTCAGAACTGTAGTAGTGAGATAAGATATTTGTGGAAGGCAAGAGTAAACTAACACTGCAATGCTATGCTGCCACATTGTTCATATAAAATGTCATCTTACAACATTTTGCCACCAACATTTTCTTCTCCTATTTTGCCCAGTATCCACGTGGTTAGACTATTATGCGTTTTTTAATATACTACCTATGTATAGATATTCATCGGGGAAAGATGCAGCACGTACGGAATTTTGTAGCTACAGTAGTCGAATAAAATTTGCAAAAAAATAATTACAATGAAATAAAATACAATTTTGTAAGACCTTTACATATGTCAGTAATGAACTGTTTGTTTCTTTAAAAAGGTTTAAGTAACTAATTGACAAAACTTAAAAAAAACTTGTGTGGTTGATATATTCTGCCCGCTGTGAACGAGTTACCTTGTTTATTTTTACAAGCGAGTGTGGTGACATGCCCTCTTACGTGGGATGTGTACCACACTTGCCTCACCCTTGGTTTGTAACAGAAGTCCACACAATATTTACTAATAAAGGGCACATCGCTGGAAGGGCCATTTTCTAGGTTCCGGGTTCTGAGATTAGTAACGTAGAAGGAAATCATTAACTTTAGATGTTTAAATTTTAATAGACCATTCAAAATTTATATTACAACAATCCTTCAATACTGATTATGCACCGGTGCGATTACTAAACAAGTAAATAGAATATTCAAAATTAGTCTACACCCACAAATAGTTAAACGTATGTATAAGTTCTGTTTGCTTCAGTTTGCCATTAACTATGTAGATGACCCACAAATGTTACGTTCTTGAATAACACGGAAAATCCAGCCCGATTACTTGGCTTATAAACAGTTACAAACGCATAGCCTGCTTGTTAACTGCAGATCTTCCAAATCACGTATTTTCATACACAGAGTTGCCGCGATGCGTAGTTGTCCCATTATCTTCACATATGGTGCCGCACAAGTTACGTTACTATATCAATTGACGTCCTCAGTATTTGCCGCAATTCCTGATGCTTGTAGGCTTTGCCGAGAGTTACGTTAAGGCAGGTTAATTGCTCTACATAGCAATCCTTGAAGCCACATGCTTCAACCATACTCAGACACCGTGCCAACTTATACTCTCGACGCCCGTCGACCACAGCATAGTTCCCGACGTCTTACTCACCTGATCGTTGCTCGCCATGCTACAATGACATGCTCATAAAAATAAAGAATAAAAATTATTTGTATTGAAAAACATATAGAATTTTTAAAATTTTTATTTCCAGTTTCAGCATTTTTTTTAAATACAAATAATTTTTAGTCTTTATTTTTACGAGCATAACAGTGTAGCCTGAAATGTATTTATCCACTGTGATTTTTTTTGTTTCTGTATCAGTTGGTTTTAGTGTAGTCCTTAAAACGGAAACATGCAAAATATAACTTCAACAAACTATTACGCGAAAACTATGAGAGATAAAAAAATTTCATAAGAGCCAAACTTGGTCACATTTTGTGTCTAAAATAAGAAAAAAATATTTGGTACAAATAAAAAAATAAAAAATGGTGGTGAAAATTGTGGTAGACCCTGCCCTTGACCTATAAATCTGGTGCAGTTATTCTGCATGACAAATTAATGAAAGATTGCACTATTATTTATGTCAAGCAATTTACCATGCTTTGTCGAAGAGAAAATTTTGATAATAAAATCAGAATAAATGTCATGGCTCAAAAATTGAAAATACAATAACGTTGTGTAATACCCTCCTCCCCCTTTTTTATGGAACTGTCCCAGCATGGCTGGAGGTAAGACAGACACCAGTTGAGCGCCTTGTTCCCAGAGGTTGTGATGTATGTGTTGAACAAGTAATAGTCAGCCTTACAGCCCGAGGCCTATCACGTTCCTTGTAGTCCAATAGCACGTAAATTATATCTGGAACAATATGTTGTAATTGCATGTGTCTAAAGTTAAAGGATCGAACTATGTAAGCCAGGATGTATTTTTACCCATTGTCTTCAGAAAACTGAGAGATTGAGTAAGATATGTTGGTCATCGCTTAATATCGAGGTCTTCTGCGCTGGCGAGGGGTGACATGAGGTGAGTATGGAGTGGTACAGAAATGATGGGGCGGGAGAAACGGGAGATCCCCGAGAAAACCCTCCGACCAACGGCATCGTCCGGCACGATTCCCACATGCGAAAATCCAAGGACCGACCCCGCCGGAAATCGAACCCGGATCGCCTTGGTGTGCGGCGAGAGGTCTGACCACTCGGCCACCGCGGCCCCTTCAGGAAACTGAGAGCCAGTGCCCTGAAAATGTCTATTTGATTCAATTTCACTAATTTTCTCTCTCTCTCTCTAATGGCATATGATAGAATTAAATTAAAATGTGGCATCTTCAAATATTAAATTTGTACCTTTCCTGGAAAGAAACTATATTCCCAGAACAGTTTTTTTAAGGGGGACTGGTCCTTTTCAACTCGGATTTGTGGCTTTTTAGAAATCAGGGAATAGAGGGGTTGTTTCAAGTTTTTTGATTTGACACGCCATAGTTGATAGTTTATTTCACTTTTTGGAATCCATAAGACGTGGTTGCTGTTGCATTTATGACGACTGAAGTCGGTCACGTAAATAAAACATTTTTTTTTTTCATGTGAGTTTTTCCCGTTACAAAATAACGAAGGTATTAAGATTGCGACTATTTCAGAAAATTTAAAAAGTTTTTGTCTACGCTCTGCCATGCCAAAAATGTTGATAAACACACTGATATAAAAGTTATCGAGAAAGAACGGATAAATTTCCCGGGGCAGGGATCAATAGTAGCAAAAATTCATAATTTTATATTTGCACAGCACAGTGACCGTTTTATAGACATTACTTGTGACTACATTTCCCACTTGTGTAAAATTTTTTAGCTCTCATAGTTTTCCCATAGCGACATGACAGTCAAAATTTGCAAGTTACGGGAACACGGTAATAACAAAAACCACGTGTCTTGCTCGAATGAAATAATTTACAATGAAATGAGATATCATGGGCGATTCGCTAAAACATATAAAAAACACACTACCAGATTCATTTGTACTACTTTAAAAAAATCTGAAAATTATGAAATTTACTTCATTTACGGGAATTTTTTTTTTTTAAATACAAAATGACTGTTGCGAGTTTTTTTTTTTATAAATATTTCAGCGTGTTGCCCATGATATATAATATCAGTGTAAATTATTTCATTAGAGTAAGGCACTTGGATTTTGTTATTACTATGTTTTAGTAACTGGTGAATTCTGACTTTGGCATGCTGCTATGGAAAAACTGTGAGAGCTAGAAAATTTTTACAAGTGACAAAAAGGACATGGGGTGAATGCGCAGACATTCATTTGGCAGAAGACGTCTTGTTACAAGGCCTGTACATTCATTGTCTCATGACGTCACACCCACACACCTCACTTTCTTTCTCCCCTTCTCTTTTTTCTTTCTCTTTGACTGAATTCCCGCTAGAAGCAGTTCTAAAAATGAAAAATGCACCGGAAGTTGTGGGCGTCAGTTTGAAGGCGGGCACGTGGGTGTTGACCTAGAAACGCAGCCTTCATAGCAATGACTGGGCGTCTGTCGCGTCGCTGAGGAATATGTTTACCCCGGCAAACCCACTTGGAAATTATCTGCGAGAGAAGAGCTGCTCGTTGGAACGGGCTAAGGGGGATGGTTGTTAGGACGAAGGTGGCTTTAAGGGTGTTATAAGCTGTCAAAATGCGTATGTTTACATTTGTGCAACGTCGTGTTAGTTTCATAGACATTTCTTGCGATTACATTTTCACTTTGCATAAATTTTGTAAACTCTAATAGTCTCCCGATTGCAGCGCGTCAAAGCAAATATTTACATGTTACGGAAACCCACAAATAACAAAAACGAACTGACTTATTCGATTGAAATAATTAACGCAGAAATTAGATATTGTGGGCTGCATGCCAAAAGACTTAAAAATAAACAATGAAATCCTTCTGTATCAAAAAAATTTTCAAAATGATAACAATTACCTTCATTTAATGCAATAAAAAAGAAGAGATTTTGTAATTCGTTTTTAAATCTTCTAGCATATTGTCCTTGATGTGTAATTTAACTGTTATTTATTTCATTCGAGAGTGTCAGATGATTTCTCTTATTTTTATGTTCCAGTAATATGTAAATTTTGACATGCCGCTATGGGAAGAGTATGACAGCTAAAATAATTTCGCAAGTGGAAAGTGTAGTCGCGGGTAATGTCTAGAAAACTAGCGCTATGTCGCAGAAATATAGCAATTTCAATTTTTGTTACTAGAACACCCTTAAGCCAGCATCCCCTTGCAATAACCTACCCCTCCTGCCCCTTACAGGAGAAGCCTTCACTGCTCCGTCGAGCGGCTATATTGGCGGGGCGCGAGAGAGGGGCGAATGGGGGATGAAATGCTGTGGGTGGGGGTTGAAAAGGGAAGATTGGATGCCACTTGCAATGTTTCTAATTAATTACCAAGTTGTAACAGGCGAGTGTTGTATCGCGGCAGATGTTCTAGTACAGTGAAGGGGCGAGGGGAGGAAGGAGGAGCTCATTTGAACGCAGTTATTTAGCCCGGGCAGGGAAGAAGGTCGAGGAAGGGCGGGGTAAGGGGTAAGTTTCGCAACTTATTAAATAAGTGCGCGGGCGGGAAGTTGGCTAGATCGTGGGAAGGTTGATGATCTTGCTCGGCGTGTTAGATGACGTAAGCAACACGCCTCTCTAAACTCTACGAGACACGAGCAGAAAAATAAGTGCGACGCCATATTTGCCTTCATACGCGACGTTACGACATCTGCCACAGACAACTCAACGTCAGTAACCGCTTCCACACTCTAAACCTGAATTAGCGAATATTCACTGATTCACGCTGATGGATGGAGCAGTTTCAACAATCTGAATCAGTAAAAATAATCACTGTTTAATTAGTGAATATTCACTGTTTCCCTTTAAGTGTACCAACATCTCACAAGCAAATCAGTGAATATTCACTGTTTTTCAATTGTTTTTAAAAAACTGTTTTCTCTTATTTAATCAGTGAAAAATTACTGAAAAATCTGAGATCCTTCGCTTGTTAACTTGTGGAATGTTGGCCCTCTTTATCGGAATCAGTGGATAGTCACCGATTCTCAGCGGTTTCTCACTGATTCAATTAGTTAAAACTGCTCCATCCATCGGCGTGAAGCAGTGAATATTCACGATTCTGATTTAGAGTGCAGCTGACAGTACTGTAGTTTACTGAACTATAAAACAATAAATATCTTTAAAAATAATAAAATACCTCGTTTTAATAACTGACTAGAGAGTGAAAAATTTAAAACGAAAAAACGTACGCGCACACCATAGATAATTGATTCATGAATAGTTCACTCAAGTCACTAACAATTGTATTGCACTGTAAGTCATATGAAGAACTGTTGTTTGAGTTTTCTCAACGACAGGCGCTCCCTACACTTATTGCTATTATCTGTTGCATGCACCCCACAATCTTACTAGCATCTTCAATACGAGAAATCATTTATGCTATTTAGTCTGGTTTAAAAAACATTCTATGTAAGTATTTATTTTAGTTATTTTCTGCTTGTTAGTCAAGCGTGTGTCAAATTTTACAACCAGATCTGAGCTATATTTTAAGTTTCAAATCTGTAACTAATTGGGAAGTTAGTTACACGTGGTTTATTAAATGTTACTGTATTTTCAAAAACAATTTTACATTTTCCCTCTTATATTGCATTGTTATTTAGTTCTGAGCACCTTAAAAATTATGGCAACTTTGAATTTTTGCAGGGTCACTTTGTCCCACTCAGATTTTCAGTTCTGGGATCTTTCGATAAATAAGTAAACGATTGGATATTCCTCAGATCAATAGTTAACGTTAGAAACTTTTTTCACTAAACGACAAAAATGTCGCAATTTTGAGTGTGACAAACTAACCCACCAAGGCCAAAGTAGCCCCGTTATTTAAAATTTCAAGTCTCTAGCTCACAGCAAAGTTAAAAATGGTACATAAAGTGATATTTTTATTTGAATTTTTTTTTCTCACAATTATTTGTAATATATTGTATTGCCATACAGTTCTGACCTTTGTTTGAAGTTGTAAGTCTGTAGCTCATTGAGAAGTTTGTTTAACGTGGTATATTAAAAATTTTTATTTAATAATAAATATTTCATTAATTTTACTCATATTACATTTTATACTGTTTTTATCTATGTTTAACATTTTTAATCTGTATGGGGTCACGGTGGCCGAGTGGTCAGACATCTTGCCTCCCACCAAGGCTATCCGGGTTCGATTCCTGGCGGGGTCGGTCCTTGGATTTTCGCACGTGGGAATCGTGTCGGTCAACGTGTCTGGTCGGTGGGGTTTCTCGGGGATCTCCCGTTTCTCCCTTTTCCCTCTCCCCTTCACTTCGGCACTGCTCCATCCTCACGTCATGTCATTCCTCAGCAGCGCTAAAGACCTCGATGTTAAATGCTGACCAAAATCTCTTCTCTTCACTTCAAATCTGTATCTCATCGGAAACTCAGTTAAAAAACGATTTATACCGAACTGTCAAATAATTTCGAAATAGGGGTATAGTTTGTACATATCATGAAAACGAAAAAAACTATAGTAATTATTATAGGCATAATTAGTATGTTTGTTGACTATATATACACAGTAAAAAAAATTTGTACTTTTACAAAAAAGTTTTTTGGAAACCAGTTTCCAAAAAAGTTTTTTGTAACACTACGAAAATATTTTGTAAAATTTACAAAAACCTTGTAAATTTACAAATTTCTTTGTATATTTACAATCATTTCTGTAAATCTACAAACAAATTTTGTATATTTACGGCTAATATCTGGTTCATTTTACAGTAATTGCTTGTAGTGTTACGAAAATTTTTTTTTGGAAACTAGTTTCCAAAAAAATTTTTTGTGACAGTACGAAATGTTTTGTATAATGTGAAAGGTCTCAAAGGTTTATTTTGTTTCAATTCGAAAAATCTGCTGATTAGCATTATTGTACTAGTTCCCAAAGTTGTTTACGATATTTGTAACCACTTCAAAAAGGTTTCTGACATCTTATTTTTATTATCTGACTGATAATGTTCTGATATTACAGTACAAGAATTTCCTTGTTAATGTACACATTTTTTTTACTGTGTACATACACGCACATATAACAAAACCAATCAGTTTGTCACTGCAGTGTTAATAAAAACTGATAGTAGAGAAGGTACCCTAAAATGTATTTAGTAACAATTCAGCACGGCTTCATTGGAACGCTTTCAAACTTTGCTCGGTACTAGAACTTACATTAACCTAACATAACAATTTAGTTAATTAAATGTACCTATTGGCAAATGGCCGAATCCGTTTGGCGCTTCTCGGGTATAGTTTTTTATTATTTTTCATCAGAAAGAGTTTTTCTTAACAAGTTCTGCAAGACTCCATAAAGTGTTCTGTAAATGTATGAAAACGTTCGACGGCGCAGAGCCGTGCACGGAACGACTTGAAGGCAGCGGGTATTTCCAGCCGGCCAATCAGAGGGCGGGGATCTAGGGGGCGTGTGTGACGTGGCTGATCCCCGCGATTGCAGTTTTACGACCTCCCCACACGAGCAGGGCGGTTGTGTGGTTGTGGCAGGGGCGTGTCGACGCCGAGGGAAGAGGGTTTATTCGCGTCTCAGAGTGGAAGCCAGATAACAGACAGGAGTCGAGAAAATAGTCTCCGCTGTGAAAACTGTTCCAAGGCTAGACGCAACTCTTGCCTAGTTTGGTCAGGCCAGATATAGTCCGTCCCGTGTCGTAAGAACCGCACTTTACGACTGTTGCGTTTGCAGACCTTCCTACAGCATTTTCCTTGAGAAAAAATGCCAGTGTTTTTCTCTGCCATAACCGAGTTTTGCACAAACCATTCAGCTGTGCACTATATACGTCTGTTAAACTTCGCAGTATATACAATTATAACGTATTTCTATGTATAACGTTGTACATTTGTCCCTATGACACCGCACTTGACTATTAAGGTATGGTAAGAAGTGATAAAACATAAATAACACCGAAATGCATGGAAATACACCGCCAAACACCGAAAATCAAGTTAAATAATGAAATAGGATGGAATAATCGAAAATTGTGTAAATTATTTCCTCGAAAATCGAACTAATAATGTACTGTTCGAAGGAAATGCATATTGTCTAAAAACTTTAAATCTTTCACTGAGATAATTTGAAATTCTTAAAACAGATGACACATGCAGCTTTATTTTCGGTTATTTTGTAAGATAGCTTTTTTTAATGTATGTTTTGCAGTTTAACCCTGATATCTGGTTGATTATGCATATTATGTACTATAAGTATTGCATACAATACTAAAAACGGTAATATCGAAACCTAAAATTAAAAAAAAAATGGACGTAAAACAACCATGAAATATTTCTTACCACTAAGTTGAACAAATTTTTGTGCATTGCAAATCTTGATACCTGAGTGTTTGAGAACAGAAAGTATCTGTAACAGAGTAAAACTCGTTTTTCATGAAGTGTGCGAGCAAAGATATTTTGGCCACACCATAACATGGTGTTTTTCAGCGCTGGTAAGGTATGACATGAGATGAGTGTGGAGCAGCAGAGGAATGAAGTGGTCGAGCAAACGTGATAACCTCGATACAATCCGCCCACCAACGGCATCTGGCACGATTCCCGCACGCGAAAATTGGAAATCGAACACTGATCAATTGTCTTACCCGCTGCTTCAACCGAAGCTCCTTTATTTCCTCACTATGGAAATACCTGCAAAACAGTCAGGTATCTCAACTGTCATAAAGTGACATTCTGACGTTGAGTTGACTGTACAGTAGGTAACAGTACACGATTTGTCTTATCGTTACCTACCGTTTAAAACCATGGTTAGGATACATAGATATTTTAATATAAAACAATTCAAAACAATTTCATGAAGCAAGCTTTGATAAAGTTACAATAATAACCTTCAAGTCTTTATTTTTGAACTTTTGCCACCAGCGAGCATTAAGAAGGGTAAACAGAAAGAAGGAGGACATACTGTGTCGCTTATTCCGCCATCTTGTAATAACTTATCTGTCTGTTGTGACTGGCAACGCTCATATTACATGGTGACAGATGGAACTAAATCCTGCGCATGCGCAAATCTCTCTCTCTCTCTCTCTCTCTCTCTCTCTCTCTCTCTCTCTCTCTCCTCCAACATGGTTAGTATTTGTTTTCGTATCCAATTCATTCTTGTAGGTTTTATATTTTAGAATTTTTATTAACTAGTAAGAAAATGATAAATAACGGTATTTTCATATAGTCTGTACGGAATAAGTTTGTCTGATTTTTACATTTTCTGTTTTGAGAAACATGTCCGGCATCTTCGTTGTGTTGACTTCTATCGATGCCCGTGGACAGGCGCGCAGATACCAAGTTTTATATTTTTTTCAGGAAGTCAAGACGGTTTGAAGAGTAAACACAATGGAGTTGCCGGGCATGTTTCTCAGAACATGAATGTCAAAATCAGGCAAACTTATACTGCATATACTGTAGAAATGTTTTCCCAAATTGCCAGTGGAAAAGATATAGGCAGTGTCTAGTATAGTACACTATGCTATAATTGTTAGGGACATTACGTAACCCCGCTTCCCCCCTCCACCCTCACTAGATTCAGGAATTCCATTTCCATTCTAAAAGCATAATTAATTAATGTTTATTTATTTTAATACAAAAGGACTATACACTTATACTAACGTAATTTTTTTTCATCAAATTGTGTGCAAATCTGTGCGTATAGAGCAGGTCACTTTATGTTTAGTTATTTGTATCGATTAGATCTTCATGTGTACAATTTTTCACAAAGATATATGACAAGTCATATGTTGACAGTAATGTACAATAAAGTGCATAAATTATAAATAAAATATACAATCTGCATGGAAACTAGAAGATAGTAAAATTAATAATAAGTTCTTGTCAGTTGGGGCTGTCGGACTTCTTGTAAGCCCATATCCGCAATATTCAAACTCGACATATAAATAAAGGAAAGAAGATGTGGGAAAACTGAACCATAACACCAAACAAATATTTACACATATAATCATTGACGGAATGTAAATTATCTAGTTTAACTATTCTTCAGTTTTTTTACTAATGAGTCTTTACCTAATACGCCGTAGAGAGTAAATATTATTTGAATTTATTGCATGCGTATCCATTAACAGAGTAACAAACGTTGGACATTAAAATTTCTTTAATTCCTTCTTTACAACTTTTGCAGCAGAAAATCATAAATTCTGCAACCATTAAGGCAAGTAATTAAACATAGGTCTTGGTGAGTAAGAACAAGATACAAGCGCGTAACGCCAAACTACACGTCGCACCCCTAATTCTTATGACATGTTTTGTCACTTATCCCCCTCTAATATTTAAAAAAGTGTTATTCTTCATTACAGGTTTACGACATGGTTATGTATATCTGTTTTTAATTGTATAAGATAGCGCGAAAAGTAATATTTTCCATACATTTTATTAAGGTAAACGTGGGCATGATTTGTTTTTATTTTTTATTTTAAATAGATAGTTATTTCGCAATTACGTTAGAAAAAACGGAGCACAGTTGTAGAAGAGTTGAACATCGTGATGTTTCCCTTAATCATGACAACATACAAAGCGCAGATAAAATAATCAAAACTTGGAAAGATGTCATGAGTTTCTGAACGATCTGTACGTATTTGCCCCTGCTTTAACCAGTGCTAGGCCCGCTTTCGTTGCACAGTCGGTTAGGCGAGAGGTCCTAAGTTCAAATTCCGTCACGGGCATCGATGTTGCGTTGACATTCACCTCACTTCACCCCTCATCGGCTCTTCAAACCTCTTTAAGGGTGTTCAAGTTCGATAAAGTCATAATTTTATATTTATATGAAATAGTGTAAATTTTGTAGACGATACTTGTGAGAATATTTTACTCTTACGAAACAATGATAGCTGGCGTAGTTTTCTCATAACGGTGCGTCAAAGTAAAAATTTGCATGTTCTGCTGCCATTAAAATAGTGAAAACCAATTGTACGTGAAATAATTCTCTGTGAAGTAACACATTATGGGCTACGTAATAAAACATTTGAAAAAATCACGCAAACTGTTTTTGCATTTTAAAAAAATTGCTGGATTTGTAACTTTTTTTCTGTACGTTTGTAATTTTTGTTTAATTCAGAATATTACGTTGACGTTGTGGGTTTTTTAATGTTTTGTTTCATAGCTCATGGGACGTAAGTTCTCAGTGAATTATTTTGTTTAAGTAGGTCAGTTGGTTTTCACTATTTGCATGGCAACAGAACACGCAAATTTTGACTTTGACGCACCGTTATGAGAAAACTATGACAGCTAAAATTGTTTTGTAAGAGGAAACTGTACTCACAAGTATATTCTACAAAACTAACACTATTTCATAAAAATATAAAACTATGATTCTATCGCACTTGAAGACCCTTAAGTGGGAAGGATGGTTGCCATATTCATTTTCGTATTTTTTGTCATTACTTTTCTTTTAGGTAAATTTACGATACTTTAACCTAACTACGGAATAGAATGCATAGTGATAGAATTTTAGACATCGTAAATCTTTGTATGGCGCCACTGTTGTTACATATATAATTGCAGTAAAGAAATCAATAAGAATATTCTAACTGTACTTTGACCTGTAACAAGAGCGACGGCAAACAAATATTTACTATGGCTGGAATTCTATCAAATTGTACTCCATTCGGCAGTTAGGTGAAGTTCCATGAATTTACTCAAAAGAAAAGTTATGACACAAAATACAAATATTCAAGATGTCGATGATGTCTCCCTCTTAAGAGGGTTCATGTAGCAACAATGTATAATTTTATATTTGTACGACATAGTGTTAGTTTTACAGACGCTACTTGTGTCTACATTTTCCACTTGTCAACCTCTTTCAGCTCTCATAGTCTTCCCATAGAGGCGTGTCCAAGTCAACATTTGCAAGTTACGGGAACGTGCTAGTAACAAAAACCAAATGACTTACTCGATGAACATAATTTACACTGAAATTAGATAGTACGGGCCGTATGCCAAAATATTAAAAACCATACGAATACCTTTGTACAAAAATGTTCATAAATGGAAAAAAAATTGGTATTTTTATATTTAAAAAAATACAAAATAACTGCAGTGCATTGTGTGATTTAAAATATTTTAGCACATTACCCATACTATCTAAATTCAGTGTGAATTATTTCATTCGCCTAAGTCAGTTGGTTTTTGTTATTAGCATGTTCCCGTAACTTGCAAATTTTGACCTAGACATGTCGCTATGGAAAGACTATGAGAGCTAAAAAAGTTTCCCGAGTGGAAAATGTAGTCACAAGTAAAGTATATAAAACTAATAGTATGTCGTACAAATATAAAAATTATGTATTTTTGCCACGTATACACCCTTAATGGGCCGTAAGACTATCTCGCCTCACCTCCAAGCAGCAGTACAACAGTTGTACGAGACTGACCAAAGTTCTGAGGAAGTGTCACTAGTGACACTACATCACGGGCGTGTACCACGTAAACACACGATAAACACTGTTTATTTCTGCCCGAGGTCCAGCAACACGACGGTTGAATACCTGCTCTCACAACCCGTTTATTTCCTCTCCGCAGTGTTGCCTTTGTTTCCTTATAAACAGTTATCGGGAAGGAAAGATTGTGGGTTAGTCTGGCAGACTTGAGATCTGTGGGAAGGGTTTCAGAGTTCGTAGTTCATTTCGAAAAGACCTCCAACTCTCCCGTCCTTCCTTCTTACGCGTTTATTTTCTTTGTTTCTTTTACAACCCTGGGTGGGTTTCTTCCCATCCCTGACTCATTCATGTAATATAACGTTATTGCTTCGGCAAGGAACAGTCTCGAAATCAAACAGAGGGTGTGTGGCTGCTAGCGAGAGTGTCAACATCCGCGCCATGTGACGGCCAAAATGTTACTACTGTTTTTCAATGGACTGCAGGGCTGAGTACAGTACATTGCAACGAAGGACATATTACATGTCCTACTGATAGGGACCTGAAAAATTCGCGTTTTATTTTAGGCACAAGCCAGAATTCCATCAACTTTTAGTTACCGTGACTTTCACAGTTGATACTTGACATATTTGACACCTCGTGTAAGCCGCTGTCCCAATAATAAAAATGTAACTAAATGCAGGCCCATTTCACAGTGTCAGCGAGTAGACAATGAACAGATACTGTGTGCTTGAGTTGAGTACACATATATTCTTGCAGGCTAGCCTACACGTCAGTGAACCCGCGAATTTTTCCCGTCTCTACCTGAGCAGTGGCGGCTCGAGGGTTGTTGGCAGGGAGGGCACAAGTTGCCGAGAGCTGTACACTCGTGTGAACACGCCGCCATATATCAATGCCATGTTTATATGTGATGATTGCATCCTTTCTCTTTCCCAGATTCCTTCTTTTGAATATTCTCTAGTGGTACCTCTGGCCATTAGCTTCTTGCTGTACAAGTGGGGAGCACGTGATATCCCACGATTATTTCCTTATTTACTCCTGGTTTGCAGTAGTCAGAGGTGTATCAAAACAACTGTCGTCGAACCACATATATTTATAATCTATACGCCAAATACTCGTGCCACTACCCATGACATAAAGGAATAATGATAGGACTAGAGGCTGGAAAAGAAGTGTAGACGGGACTTCATACACATTGGATGGTGACAGTTCACCGGTTAGGCGACTTCTGTTCTTTATCTTACATCAACGTGTCTTCGGTAAAATAATTCAGGAGGAATATAACATATATATGTGCGTATGTACGTTTCCTATGGACTCCAAAATGGCTGGAGCGATTTTGATGGAATTTTCTTGCATTCTTCAGATTAGCTCAGTAAGCGATCCTGTGAAGTTTCGTAGCGATCAGATCAACAGATTTTTTTTTGTCAATTTTGTGTCATGTTTTCCTTACAAATTAATTAATTAACCAATAATTGTAAATATTAAATTAATTTAGTATGATCGAGACTGGAAGTGTGCGGCACGTCATATGTATAGACTTCAATTCTTGGCTATAGATTATTAGTGCTACCCGGGTCTCTAGTTTTTTTATATTAACTGTAGTTACATCAGTCTGCAGGGTTCGTAGTTCAATGATGAAGGCTTTGTTTGTCTTCTACTCGGAATGCAATGCAAATTACTTGCTTGTTATTATATTGCCGACTGCCACGAAACGTCGTTTATGAACTGAAGGACTATTGTAAACATGTAGATTGAATTGTAGTGGAAATGAACGGACTGTCACGTGTCGCGCTGTCGGAACAAGCTTGTCTAGACAATGGACCTCACCCGAGCCTACCGCTAGCCTATTTAACACCTTACACTAGTGGAGTAAATTTGACTTTGTACTTATTTTTGACAGTGTACACATGAGTGACGCTCTGTCACACTATATAATATTACAGACGTGAATTGACATGGCGGATCGTTTGATACTGGTGAACTTCACCGCTTATTGGTTGTCCGAGGTTGTTGATATCAGCCCCGTGTGTGTTTGGTTCCTGTATGTTACTACAGGTTTCCTATTGGCCTGGCTGCCGGCTAGCAGGGCAGCCGCCATTCGCTGATTGGCGGTAGGCGTCTCCGCCATGTTGCTGGCCAGGGAAGCCATTTTGCTGGCGTGTGTGACTGAGTTCGCTGTCCTACCGACTATTTCACTTCTGTATTACTAAATATTCTGTGGCTCTGATGCTGTGTCGGCGGACGGCGCAGGCAACCCACGTGACCCGGTAAGGCATTGTTGCCACATCTCGCGCACAAAGGCCACTTTGACAGAGCCAGCTGGATTCTCTTTGACCCTGGTTTGTGAGACGAGAAGTTCACCCACGTGTCTTTGAATACTTCAACATCTGCTGTAGTCTCCTCGCATGGCACGCTGTGAGGATATGCTTCAGAAGTCTTGCTTGCCTTGCTTCACTGCACATTAAGGCGCCCGCCTGGGTGGAGATATTTGGGCGGTCGATGTCTAGCAGTGTGGATGCTATAAGGACGACACAGCATGAGCATCCCGCCTTACACTAGCCTCTAGGCTCAATTCACTGTACTGGAATATAGTCTTCTCGCCGACAACTAGCCTTTATGAAACATTCAGAGGTGACCCTGTCATTTAATGACGTACTATAAAAGGTAAATGTGTATTGTACACGCCTATACTTTTTTAAATACTCTGCCCCAAGAATTTCATACCTAAAACGGACCGCAAAACACCAATTTCCGCCATATTCTGCCGCTAGAAAATACGCTTAAGGCGGCCGCCTACCCCACGCTTCAAATGTGTTGCGGCGTGTTCGTAAACAGGTTTTTTCTACGAACATATTCCATTTGTGCCCATTGAGCCAGCGTACGAAAAGAAAACCAGCTTCAGACAAGGTCGGAACCTCATTGTTAAGACACGACGCTCATTACAAACACTGTTCCTAAGCCCTTCAACATATTGGCCTTTTCAGACTTCGTACTTCAAAATATTCTAACCGGATGAACATGGAACTCAGATTACGACCTGCACTGAACATAGTTGAAAACTTTCCACCAATAAAATTATATGGTCACCGCTTGATGTCCCATAGTAAATCTGTTCGGCGGGAATCTTGCACGCTAGTTCAGTGCTTGGCTCGTTGAGACGACGCGTCATTTGATGCGCTCCTCAAGGTCGACCTTACTGCTCCGTTGCTTTTCAGCCTCTCACGCGCGGGTAGGCGGTGCCCTTAAGGAAGAGTATAGACTTTTTTTTTTTTTTTAGCCACAGCGTTTATTGAAATTGTATTATGAAAAGCTTTTCTTCGACAATGCATGGGATATATTCTTGGTAAACTACTTAACATAAATAATAATGGAATCTTTAATTAATTTGTCATGCAGGGTCATTGCAACATAATTATGGTTAACATTTAAGATCCCCGAGAAAACTCGCCGACCAGCGGCATCGTCCGCCACGATTCCCACATGCGAAAATCCGGAGACTGACCCTGCCTTGGTGGGAGGCGAAACAACAGAAAGAAATATTACAAAAAATTGGCCTGTGATGCCTTACATTATAATAAAAACCGCTGTGAAACTGCATGACGGGATATTCTTTCATTTTATAATGGTCTCAGAAAACACGTCATCGCTACACAAAGAAAAAAATTGTCACTCCTTTCCCCTGATGCCCCCAGTATATAGAATACATAGTGAAGTTATATATGTGTATATAATATGCAATGTATGCATGTACGTATGAATGTAATATTCAGACACTGACAGGAAATTAAAAGCGCTGCGCGAAATAAAAATGTGCAGAAGGGTAAGAGAAAAAAAATGAAGTATCGCTGTAGAAAAATACATAAAACTCGGCCGCGCGGAGCGGAGAATGAAATAATAAATGGTTTCGGCCGGGAGAAATAACCATTGCGCCACTTCTCCAGGTGGAAGTGTAAAGAAGTAGGAGAGGGAGGAGAACGGAGAGAGTAATGCCGGCTGGGATGGACCGAGGGAGAAGAGAATCTTCTATTGCCGCTCTGGAAACCTTGTGTTTAATTTTTGCATCGTGAAGCACCGTGGTGTAGGCCCTGCTGTGAGTTGCCAGGAACAGGCCGAGAATATTTATAAATACAGATGTGAAACGACCGCGTAAAAGTTTAGAACTCTTGTAGAATTATCTTGATGCCCTACAGAGGCCGTGGTATATATGTTGTTGATAAACAGTAACACATTAACTGAAATTTCAGGAATCTCGAAGCTAATATGTTATATATATATATATATATAGGGGAGAGTAGCCTATATTGGACCGTTTTGACTAATTGTCTCTGTAAGTCAATGGACTGAAACGCAAAAAAAAAAAAAATCTAAACAGGCCAAAATGTTCCACGGTTAATGTGCTTTCTCCTGATATACAACACTTACATAATATACAAGTGATAAACAGAAATACAGGTGTTTTTCTGCACCTCGGCAAATGGACCATATTGGGAAACCGGTTTCTTAAATTGGACCTTCGGTTCCGTAAATTGGACCAGGGGTTCTAAAATGGATACATTGTTTAACATCTGCAGTAAACATTGTAATTACTATTAGGTTGTACCTTTCATGATATTAAGCATAAAAAACTAAAGAAACTCCCATTTTAACTTGAAACTGACAACATTTGAATAAAATATTACAAGTCATAAGGAAAACATCTTTCTCAACACTTGTCGCACTGCAAGACACTAGAAACTGTACACACACATATAGGCCTATGTCTATACACATGTCACACAGTAACATTTCTTAATGTGGGGTTTGACATTTGCACATTTTGAATGTACCCACGTATGGCAGCCTAAACACTGGATCATGTCCTGAACAGCCACGTCGCACATGACGCAATACCAGTCATCAACATCTGCATTCTTGCTGGGTGTAGAATCTACTTGCTTAGATTTCTTCCCAAATGAAAGTCGTTTCTTCTTTCCGGATTGAGATAATTCAAGTCTTCTTTTATAGGGGCTGCTGGTTAGAATTTATGCTTTTTGGGCTTGTCGACAAGGCCGGAATCTCGATGTAGAACAGTCAGTCATTTTCGGGAGAGGTGACACTTCCTTCAGATGGTGGCGGAATCTGTGGCGACTATCTGACCGGTACCAGCCTCAATTTCAGTTGGATCATTGTCTTGAGATTCTGGATCACAAAGTTTTCCTATGTTCGAGAGTGTTTGTTTCGGTTCATTATTTTCTGTCAAAGGCATGGGACTATCGTTGACAACAGGCCTACAGACAGCTTCAGAAGCAGTGAAGTGATGGTCTTCGAATATGTGACTATTTACAGGCCAAACACCTGTTGCACGAAAAGCACTTTGGGCAGTACCGACTGTTGCTGCACGTCCATATGCTACATTCAACAAACCAGCTATCTGAAACATTGAGATGGTGTGACCAACATGTTGCCGTAACCATGTTTCTTA